>OMKZ01010166.1:1113-16568 GCA_900302535.1 Neoniphon sammara | reverse complement strand
GTGAATGGTTGAGTTTCCGGCAAAGCTACAGCACAGAAAACGAGATCTTTCCTGCCTGGGTTAGCCTACCCTGCTTTGTTCCTTCCAGCTGGATGCCTGTACTTACACCTGGACTCACAGTCAAATACCTGTGTGCCATACCCAAGTTTTACTCTTTCTGTAGATGTGTCAAGCAAAAACTCACAGGAACACGAGATATTGGTCTACAAATACAGGACGTCCAACTCGTGTGGCATGTCTACAATGAAATTAGAATCGCATGCTTTGTTTTAAAGATGTGGTTATTACAAACAGCAGCTAAATTTTTGAAACACTACTGGCTGTGACATGTTAAATGTTTGTCTTGTATCTTGGAGCTGAATAGACACTCTGCAGGATCCATTTCCTCAGATGGAGGCCGTTGGAAGGGTTGGGGGAAAAGGAAAGTCAAGGAGCTGACACCTACTCCCCCCTCGTCCTTTCTCTCTCTGCCCACAACACCACCCGCTCCAGTGTCTCTCACCCTGTTATCAGCGCAGGAAGAGGCAGGGCGGTGCGCTCTGATGTGGCTACGCACACTGGATGATTTCTGTGTTATGTACTGTAGACCTGCGTTGGCACACACACACATTGCTTCACCTTAACGAACACACTCGTCACGACTGCTGTAATGTGATGAGCTCAGGTGTTCCACACGCAGTGATGTGCAACATGTACATAAACACATTAGGTTTTCAGTGGCTGAGCTCAGCTGTGATATGGCCTTTAAAACAGAGCAGCAGTGAGCTGTGGCTGAGGCGATGCTGCAGCCGGGTGGACAATAGACTGAGCAGGGTGGAACTTCCTGCCCCCAGACAAGCAGGTCAGAGGTCAAATATGATGCTATACCTTGTTTCATGTACCTAACACAAAAAAATAGACATTTTACATTATATACATCACACACCCTCACAGAGAGCACTGCACTTTATCCACTTAAAAATGTTGATACTAGGGATTACACTTCAAAATGAAAGTGATGCCATCCATCCAGAAATACCCAACGTACCTCAGATATTTAGGTGAACGTGGTACAGCAATACAAGACGGTTGCCTATTCGCCTTGGTATCAAAGGCCTGTGCCAGTCAACTGTGTGAAGCAAGTGTGCCGTGAGTGTGCACACAGGGTGGGGGGCAGCTATGGCAAACGGACAGTGTGACCCATTATCAGTTGATTAGCAAGCAAGTCTCGCCTTTTCCTGTGAGTGGCTCTGTATTTGCAAGTGTAGAAACGAAGGAATAATAGCCGCTAATGCACTTTGGCATGCACTTCAAACAGCCGACTGTCAGGAAAGCTAATCTGTGTCTTTCCCCCCCCCTTCATTCTCATGTTTTGACAATAAAGATAGCCTATCTCATCCCATTACAAGCTGCAATGTCTCCCGCCTTGTCCCCCGATATGCTGGACAACCAGTCCAACAGAGCTTGTGACCCAATGGGACTCCTGTGACACTTTGATTGCACAGCTATCAACCCTTATATTTTGCTGTAGGGAGGTGCTATTCTAATGTTTCCCCACCTTAAGCCAAGGTTAAGAAAGATATGCTGTGTTGTTTCATGGTGTGCATGTGTGTAATTTGCTCTGAAAGACACCATAATCAAATCCTGTATATTGTAATAGCTCCCTTTTAACCTACTGCCTAACAAAATCATAGTTACAGGAGTAATTGCAAAAATAGCGTTCCGTTTCCTCTTATATTTTATCCTCTTATTTTTAAGAACTGGGTTATCTAAACAGACTTAGCACAATCCTCACTGTATGGTTAATTTATATGTAAGTAGAGATCGGTTTAGGGAAAGAGACTGACCAGGGAATGGAAATATTTTTATTTCTCTGTTTCAAGAGAAATTATTTTTGCTGGCTTACCATGATTCAGCACTGTTCTGGATATACTTCTCAAAATGTTACTGAGTTAAGTAAGGGGCATAACAGTAAATTACCGTTAAATTACTCTGCATGCAGAAAAGCACCTAAATGCTTTGTGCATTTGGAGTTTGTTCAAAGCATCCTATAATGCAATGGATGGATCATCTTATCTTGCGCACATACAACTGCTGGCAGAAATGCCCTTTGTCAGAGTTACAACATCAATCATAGTAAACCTCCAACAAATAAATGAAATCATCGGTCTATCAGGACACACCAATTCTCTCTAACCTCTCACACACCTCATATCTGTCACTGGTTATTCTTTGAGATGTGACACAGTCTCCAGATGTGTAAGCACTGTTACAGCAACATTTAAGTTCATTTCCTTGTAACAGAGGAAAAGCAATGCAAAACAAAGCCACAACCAAATAAGCTTAATTAAAACATCCAACAAAAGAAAACAAGAAATGCAAACAAAAATCAAGAGGGAGAAATTAATCAGAGCCCAGGATTTTCTTGAACTGACTTCAGAAAAATGAGGAGAGGAAATGAACAATAGGCAAGGAAAACGGATGGAAGAAAAAAGGTGGGTGGGCGGGCAGCGCGAAGGAGTGAATGCGAGTGAACATTGCTTCTCCTCTTGATTTGCAGGGTTTTATCTAGCGGTGGCATCCGAGCGGGGAAAGCGTGGGCTACGGCTGTAGTGGCGTCGCAGCCGACCACTGCTGACAGACAGGCCAAAATATGGCTTTCTTCTGCTGCTGATTAAAGAAGTGCAACAAAAGGGTGGAGGGACACAGTGGACAGACACACGCTCACCAGCCTGACACACACACACACACACCCACACACACATGCACACCACAGACCAAGCCAGATCGGTTACAGTGTAGTTAGTTACATCCATTTAATGTAACTAACATTTAACAACATCAAAGACATAGTTTTGAGTAAAAGTCACCCTGCTGTGTATCCAAAAGCACTCAGAGACCTTAGAAAAACATAACATTTTATTGCTTTTTTGCTCATAAAACAGTATGGATGAAAATTCAGTTTTAAGAAAATCTGAAATATCAGAGCAAGTAAACCATAAAACACTATTGTCATCTTTGAGGAACAACTCTAAAGATCTTTCTTTAACGTTTAAACTGTCTCATCACATAAAGTATTTTCAAACAGCTGTTAAAATGCCATGGCTAATAAGTCAATGTGTACACCAAAGACCATTTGTATCCCAAAATGCCCTTAAATGATGACAAAAACAGTACTTTTTAAACGTTGTGCTCCCAAAACCAAAAGAAATTCCCAGACAAAGTAAAATGAGTAAACCTCATCAGAGTGCTCCATATAATGACTGACCAGGGAGAGGAGAGCCTCGTAAAATTTTACACACTCACACTGAGTCTGACACTGGGTTTGGGAGACACTGTCCCCTGCTGGTCAAGCTAAAAGCTAATAACCTGCTGATACAGCAAAGGCAAACAGTGACACAGGATCACCAATACATTGAAAAATCATAAGAGATACAACTGCAATCATTTCAAGATATATGTTATCAGTATAGAAAAACTGACATTGGAATGGATTGCGGAAAAACAGTCACATTTACTTTGAGAAATAAATATGAAATTATCCAAAGCATTCACCTAATATCCACAGAACAATTCCAGCTAAACAAATGAGAGACAAGATGAGGAAATTACACTTAACAGAAAATTTCCCGCACTGTAGGAATTAAGCAATGACTCATAATAATAATAATAATAATTCATAATAATAATTCACAGTTTGATTGGTCTAAGGCATAAGTTCCTCCTAGTGAGTGTAACCTGGCATTAGGAAACCTCAAAGTCTTGCATAATACAAAGTGTAAAGCTCTCTTTTTTGCTGTGTATTGTTTCAAATCAGAGAGGTCTCCAGACCCAATAAGCTTACAGTCAGTAAGAAAAATAAAAGCCTGCTCAATGAGAGATGACCACATAAAATGCTCTTTATTCTATGAAAAAACTCTGGCGTAAGAAACCCAAATTGAGACTACCAACTTGTCATACTCTCTGTGTCATCTGTGGATCAATGGATAAACAAGTTACTCCATACCCTGTTTGCTCCCATTAAGAACTTCCTCTCATTAACTAACATAACACCAGTGCAGACTAGACCGACAAACACATGCAAGATTCCCAATCTTAAAATAGTGGTTCAACATGAGAGAGGGGAAAGCGTGGGGAAGCTACAGAGAAAAGAGCACTCGCTCAACCTAGAGCAGGAAAAGGAAATTGTGTCACAGCTACAATGTAATGTTTCAAAATAACTCTGCTGACTTTTACATGTGTCCACAGAGCAACGGCCATCTGATGGATCCGTTTTTCATAAGGCATCAGGTTTCGTGGGGTGCTTGCTCTCTTATCGTCACACTGGCAGGTCTCCCAAAATGGCCTTGATCCCTTTTTTTTCCAGTTATTATGATGAGTCAGGACACTGCTCGTATCAATACTTGTCTTTGTAGTCAAATAACGAGACAAAGTTTGCTCCCCATATTAACTTGTACCACCACTGGACAAAGTGCGCACAGACTCCAATCCAACTCTTCAGTTAGCGTAAAATCACATGGAGGACTGAACTGAAAATGCCTTTGATCCGATAGGTACACATTCAGGGGGCTCAGGTTCCACGAGTTAGGAAAGGCAGCGGAAAGGAAACAAACTGTCACTGGATCTTAGATAGTCCACTGGCCAGGAGGAGTCTGAAGGGGATGGTGGAGCGTGACACAGTGAGAGGCAATCTGTGGAGACCTGCAGAGAAAACAACAATAACATTACTCACAATCGTAAGGTGGAGCACAATTTTTTTGCTAAGCTAAGAAAGAGGGCGATTTGGGTAAGATGAAAAGTCTATCAATCACAGAACAAAAGCGAGCTGGGAGGCCTGTGGAGAGAGCAGGAGAGCTGTGGTGGAGCAGAGATGCTATCGGTGCAGTGAGGAAGGGGAGTGTGTGTGTGTTTGCCTGTGTGTGGGGTGAGGCCACACTCTTCGGCCTTGTTTGTGTTGGGCGGAGGGGTGGAGGGTGTGTGTGCTGCAGGGGACGAGGGCGGTGAGGCCTGAAGGTCCCCAGGGGGACCCGACTCTCCTCTTGTCCCTTTACACTTTCCTGAAAGAATTGTACGCTTTCTATCTGAGGAAAAGAGACCAGCCCATGGGGAAATGTGGCCAAAGGTGGGAACAGTTATGACATAGTTTGTCCAAGTACACTAATTTGCAGCAAAACACACTCCTATAGAGACAAAAACATACATGCATACATTCATCCAGCTCTATATAAGCGAAATGAAAGAGCACACTGACCGAAGGCACGGATAAGCTCTCGCTGCACTGCCCAGGTGACCGTCTTGATGAGTGAGGCGGAGGTGAGCCCAGCAAACAGCATGTTGTACAAGAAGACGATGTAGAAGTTCCCAAGCCAGTTGTACCGACCAAAGTCTCCCAAGAGATCAAAGCGGGTGATCCCTAAGAAAACAAAAAGAGGAATGAAAACTGGCACAAAAAATGTTGCACTTGGAAACCAACTGCTCAAGCCAGGCCTAACTTACAGCTATGAACTGCAACCATATGCCCTCTTGTGGGCATTATTAAAACTACAAGTAAAAATGCTCACTCAGCACCACTTGACATTACATGTGGTCTGTGATGAATAATGCGTTTGTCATTTGCGAGGCCCTTACCAAGTGTGCGTGAAAAGACTGGCAGCGCTGAACTCAGAACAAGCAGTGAAACGCAGTTCCCGATTATCTGAGAGGAACAGAAAGTCAGAAGTTACTTTAAGGAATATACAAAGTGTTTCATGGAGCTTTTGTTCAGACCTCAGACTGATGTTTAACTGCTAGATACCTGTGTGAGGTTGGTGTCCTGTGCACGAGGCAGCAGGCTGGTGAACAGAGGAGAGCTGTAGAAGCCCACAACCGAAGACACCATCAGATAGCTGGCATTCAATTAAGGACAACACAGACTGAAAGCTACACTTGGACAGAAGAGCCTATCCATAGTGGCTTTTCAAAAAGCACACCAGCACCTGCTTTGTAATGTGTGGATGCAAAAGGATGAGTCAGCATTGCACACTCTGTATGTGGTTGAATCAAAGCTACCTGGACATGGCCAATGAGAGACCCTCACATTTATGCAAAACTCTGTTTAAGATATAACTCTGATTAAGATAAAAGGATACAGGATGAGGACTACTTGCACTGCCGCTCCTAGTGAGCCAAACATGGAGAAGGAGGTCTTCCCCAGGCGAGGGTCCTGTAACACAAATAATCAACAGTTAGCATCACACTGGACAGATTACCAAACATGCAATGGTCACAATTTATTCAAAGTGCTCACCTCCATTCCTCTGGGCATGGCCGTCTCGTCAAAGAGCAGCTCCAGCACATTGAAACAGACCATCAGTACACACATCACCTGAGGAGACATGGAAAGAAATGTCCTGGTTATACAGTGAAAAGCCAATAGCAGTGTTCTTAAAGGAGAATCAAAGTAGACTGTGGTTCTGACAGAAGCCCAGCTGTACCGTCAGAGCTAAGAGCAGCAGCATGGCCAGCGGGTAGCCCAGGTTGCGTTGCCATGGGGACGCTTTCCTACGCATCTCTGTAGGGGAGAGCAAGAAACAAATGAAGGAAAAAAACAAAACAAAGATGGGTGTCACTCTGAGTATGCATTGTAATTACAGTGAGAGTAGACCAGCAGTCTGTTCACTTAGTCTTACCCAGGGCGATGCGCTTGCTCCGGGCTGTTTGGTACTCCCTTTTCATTGCCTCCATATTCAGCTTGACCCAGCATGACCTACTGCTACCTGCAATCAAGTCACACAAAGTTAAGAACAACAGACAGCTTTAACATCAGTCCAAAAAGTATGACAAATCAGTGTGTCCGGGATGGCCCACTCACATTTCAGTTTTCTGGAAAGTGAGGCTTCCTCAAATGTGGTGCAGCTCAAAGTCTCTTCTACATCTTCCAGCAGCTGAGGGTGACAACAGACAATAGTCATAATCAGCAAACTAGATTTTGCAGGCAGGACAAATGCTGATGTAATGGTTGTATGGAATGGGCATTTTTGACTTTGACACAATATGCCTGTACATGGCCACATCAGGTTTGTCACTCACCCGTGGCTTGACCAGTAGGCTGCCAGTTACACTGAACATCCGGGACAAGCCAAAGGGGGTGCACACTGAAAAACAAAATATATAGATGATGATATGGCAGTGTTATCTTCTTATCTCCCTTTTTAGCTCCTATTATCTAGTTAAGATATAGCATACTTACACAAAAGTAGCATTACTCCAAAGAGAGAAATGCCCGAGTACAGGTAGGGAAGGTAGTACTCCCATAAGTCTGGAAATCAGGAGGAGAGCATAATAAGTAACTACAAAACCAATAAACCCATAGAAAAGCAACTATCAAAACAACTTCCTTCCTCCGTCAGCTACCCTTACTGAAGGGTCTTCTGGTATTGCACGTGACTCACCGTAGAGGCTCTCCCTGGCCATGTTGTCGTGGAGGAGGGCTGATGCCACCCACACAATGCCCAGCACTAACAGAGCCAGCAGCAACAGCAGCACAACTGCTTCATACACTCGAGCCATCACCCCCTACACACACAAAACAGAGGTTCAGCTATCAACAGGGACAATGCCTGAGGCATAGAACTAGTTATTTGGATTAAAAACATTATTTATTTTCATATTTAATAGTTGTGAAGTTTTCCAGAGACACTATCTATAAGGAAATACCAAATCCAGTACCTTCTTGGACCCTGCAAATCCCTCAGACTCCGTGAAGAAGTAGGCAAAGGGCATGAGGAAGACCAGGGACAAATTGGAGAAAAGAAACACTAGGTTCCACAAGCCTAACAGAGAGGAAGGGGATTTTCCAAACATTAGTCCCAGTTAAAAAGTGAACACAGAGTGAAACATTTGGTCAGTACCACTGTCAGCCACAGTGAGGCATTGACTAGCTAAGCAGTACAGTAACATCTACAGTATTAAATGAGAATGTGTAACAGTAAAAAACAAAGTGAAAAAACTGACAGTCCATTATGTCAATGTTTCTCATTTGGAACAGTACTGCAAGCTCAGTATCCATTTGGCATCTAACTTTTTACTTTAAATCTTAGTTTAACCAGGTGGGCTGATTAAGAAAGAAAAAATGTATTCACTTAAGCATTCTAAGTGAGAACAAGCTTCAAAAATCCAGCTGGAAAGTTTATGTAAGGTAAACGGCAGCAGAAATGCAGTTAAAAAATTTCCACACATAACAAGCACACAATGAAGTCACAGAGCTCTCGATCTATAATTATCCCACTGCACACAAGCACGTGTAGTATTGATTTGGTGCTTATTAACACCGCTTCAACTCAACAACCCTGCTCTTTTTCCACGGGTATCAACAGCTGCTTTGGTGTTGTCAACTGATACATAATAAGATGTACCGTGGATAAGAGATCCATTGAGCCACTGCATGTAGTAGCTCTGTGGAAAGGTGAGCAGCACCTCGTTGGACAGGATGGAGATGGGGAGAAGAAGCACAGCACACACTGCAACAGAGAGGGTGAACGTGCACAACCACAGCCTAGGAGAGAGGAGAAAGAGAGATTGTTAGTGATCTTTATTTTCTAGGAGCTGTGTATGTGTTTGTGTTTAGCATCAAGCCAACAGGAAAAGAGGTCTGTTGAGTGTGACCGGGAATAGTGTCGTCCAGTGCCAACGTGTCCAAAGGGACAAAGGGCAGAGAGAGAGGGATCGGCACTATCCTCTCTCAAACCAACACAGACAGGACTGGGCAATAAAACATCAGCCAAATGTCCACTTGTCAGGTTGTCACGTTGACTCAGGTATGAGCTCAACCATCAACACTGACACTTATTGAACCTAGTGAGTGAACAGATTTCTCCTAGGTCAGTTAATCATTAGAGCTTTTCACTTACGCAATTTTGTTAACAGTGGCATCTTCGATGTCATCTGAAAAGAGGAGAAAAGAGAAAACAAATAAGATTACAACCATTACAAAAACTGATTCAGAGAAATGGCCCACTGATTAATCAGTCTTTACGTCAATGTTCAAAAATTCTGATTTACATCAATTATGCTAAGTCTGTTATGTTTTACCAAGGACAAGTTGCCATAGAAACAAAGCCAACTTGATTTCTAACCTTGGTAACTGAGAAAAGCTTAGAAACATCATCCTGACTCCAATCAGATAAGAGTTGAAAATGATAGGTTCATGTCTGTTTTGCTTCAGTCAGAGTCCAGTTGGGGTTGGGGCGTGTGAGTGTGTGTGTTTTGGAGGTGGGTGGAGGCGGTCTTTGATAGAAGCAGCCCAAAATATGAGGATGAAAAAAGCAAAAAGGTTTTCTGGACTCAAGAGTGTGTGTGGGGTGGGGGTGGGGGGAGGCTGCATGTTTGGAACACTTTGTTCAAGCGATACTTGACTCTCAAGCAGAAACTGTATTATCTTAAGGGAGAGGCAGGAAAGAAGGAAGAGCCAAAACACAAAAAGTGCTTCATCTGTAAATGTTAGCTACTTAATGTGTTAAATACGTAATGATATCAAAATGCTGAGCAAAACCTATTTATTAAACATGCAACAAGCCAAATGCTTTAAGACTGTACGTTTTACCTGGCTTGTCTATCACTGCACATGGTATTCAAAGCACCTTTTCATGAAAATGTTTGTGTATAGCGTCTTCAAATATGAGGCAAATCCCAAGGAAGAGAAACCACTTCTTTGTATTAACATGCCAATGTTTTAAGACCGCACTTTGTGAGTGGCGTGTTGTTGCACATGGCACTTAAACATCTGTCCATGGATTTAAGAGTGTATTAATAAATGAAGCAAAGCCCAAGGAAGAGAAACCAGTTCTTTGCACTGCAATTAATTTTCAGAAACAAGTTCTGTATTGCACAATTGTCATTTAGCTGAGAGGCACAAACGTTTTTGCTGTTGGTGATGCACAGACAACATCAACAACAGCAGACTAATGCGTAGCAGGTTTCCAAATATTGCCTGTTCCAAAACCCAATAAATGAGCTGGCCATCCTCCAGGCTCCAGCTCAGCCCAGCCTCAGCAGAGTAACAGAGGCCCAGCTAGTTGGAGGTGCTACATCTGTTTCTAATAGGGGAAGTTATTGGATTTATTATGTAACTTTCAACTGAGTATCAGCACTTTAAACATGTATTTTTTTTAAACAGTGATGAATATAGGTCCTAGTGCATTAGGTCTGCTTGTTTGGTTCCAATGAGAGACCCTTACATTTATGCAAAAGCAAATAGTTTTATGTAGACTGTGCTGTGAATTCTAATGAGACACTGATCTTCAAATTTTCTGCAACCAAAAACAGATTTCAGAATCACTCCATCCTACTACATTTGTACTGCCTAACTCAGTTCTATGACAACAAGCCCTCTTCATGAAGTTGGTTATATGTGCATGCTGGAGAAAGACCTTCTCTGAGATGTTTTTGTCAAGCAGAGGGGCCTTGGGCTAGGTATGACAGCGTGTGTTTATCTTGAAATAACATTCTTCACTGCCCCTCCACACCGCCCTGATCCACAGGGAAAAACTGCCTGAGGTGGTTACTTACATATTACATAAGTTTTCCCCTGCACATTTGGGGTGTTGTGGCCAAGGTCTAGAGCCTTGGGTGGGGATTCACACCACTTGCAGCGGGCACATGTACATTTACATGTACGTTATGTAAACATCACGCCCTCTGATCTCACCTCAAAAATCACAAACATATATGCAGGCGCTCAGACATCCTGGATTCAGAGATTTAGTCACACCATAAATAATTTTAATAAGTATTACATACCATCCAGAACAAATTCGGTTTGTAAATGATGTTCAACTTAATGCTTGTCTAAAGGATTATTCTGAGCGCTACCTAGCTCTCTACTGAGCCTGCAGTCAAAACTAAAACAAGAACCTTTAGCTCCCCACACCTTCTACCACAAATAAGGGGCAATTTACTCTAAACAGAGTTGGATGGGGAGGAGGGGTTCTATAGATCAGCTATATGTCAGCTCTGCTTGAACTGAAAAGCGTGAACTAAATATCATGTGGAAGAAAATTCCACAACACCAATGTCATCAGCATGCCTGTCAGCGCCATCCGTTTTCCTCCAGGCAATCAGCGTTGGATGAAGAGCTTTCTCACGCAGCAGGTAGTATGTGTTATGTTAAGATCAAGAAAAAAAGTAGCTTTAACTCACCTGTGACAAACTCAGCAGCCTTCTTGAAGTGGGTGAGTATGAGGTAGGACAATATGTAGAGACACGTGAAAAGGAGGACACAGATCTGTATGAGACAAAAGAAAAAAAACATTTTTGCAATGTTTAGCCTTTGCACAGTCCATGTTAGAGAACATGGCTACAAAGGAGTTAATGGCATTTATTTGACTTGGGTGGGCAGTCACTTATGTAAAGAAAGTGCAACCTCATAAACAAACTGTCCTGTTGTGACTCTTGTGGTTGATTAGCAACAACACAATAGTTGAAGCAGGCTCATATCCAATGTGTCTGAGAGATCTGAAGGAGGGGGTGGATGTGTGACACAGATACTGAGAACATCCAGACAAGCCAGAAAATGGATTAGACACATAAAAGGGAGTAGGAAAGTGGCACCAAGATCACTAGGAACACTAAGAGATAACAGAGAACAGGAAAAATTCACAGACTGTCACAGCTGGTTACAATAAGTTTGTTCCTTAGAGACTCGACTTGGAAACAGCAAAATACACATCTTAGATTACATTTAACAGGGGAGTGGCATAACCAGTGACTATTGATCTCATTGACCAAGTATCGCCTCAGTTTATGCATCACTTCGAAGGACAACATCATAGACCATCCACCACTCTGACAAGGCCAGCACCGACAGATGGAGTCTGAAGATTATCACTGTCCCAAAAATTAGGGAAATGGGTGAGAGTCACAAACTAAGATGGATTAGTGGGAGAGCAAGAGTAAAGGGTTAACCCCAGTGCTTGATAGGGTTGCTGCGGTATACTGGTTTCACAGTATAACATGGTATGAAAATAGACGGTTATCATAACATGTACATTTGCTTATCTACAGTATTGAATTGTACTGTATTAGTGTTACTTAAAAAATCTTTAAGTTCAAGTCTGTGTGGACATAATATTTTGTGAAATTATAATAGTCTTTGTTCAACCAAAAAAACAAACAAAAAAAACAAACCTGTTTTCTTTTCTTAAAACGGTAATTGTAAGTGATAATATTAATCATTGTGTAACACAGTATACCGTGATACCGTGAAACCATGATACCTTCTGAGACAGTTATTGTACCATGAAAATTTTATACCATTGCAACCCTACTCCATAGGCTACTGCCCAGAGAAGTCAGTCAGGAAAACACCTAGTCCCCCCACAGCCAGTGATACACTCATTTGATGAAACAGTTGGCCACTGTACAACATATTTTCTAACCAAGTCAGCTGCTTTTATATTCCATTTCTCCAAGCACTCTCAAGTGGTCACTGAAAAGTCTCAACTATGTGGGCCTGCTGAAAAAAAAATCCCTCTCTGGCTGACCTATTCACAAACTCAATTTGGACATTAAGTCGAAAAACACGTTAAGTCTCTCCACAATGCTAAAACTGTGTTTCAGTGGAGGATAAGAATACACTCAAGAACTGTGAGTTCATAAGCGAGCATGTACTCTTCTCTGCTATAGCTCATTAGATTTGTGAAGGCACGTTGGAACATTAAAACTCTCAACACATACAGCCAGACTAAGTGGTTTAGTCTGCCGCCTCTTGACCCACATGAGTGCTGACCAAGGATCGAATCTTCTGTTCTGTCTCTTCCTACACTGAATAAAATCCCAGAAGTAGAGTGTACTCCCCCATCTCCTCGCAAAAGAGTATAAACACACATTTCCTCCCTGCAACACAGAGGAAGACCAACCAAGGTGGCAGGATGTAAAACTTTGTCCCTGAGGTGAGAATGACAGCAGAAAACAATAGCTGTGGGAGGCTCCCCGGAGAACAGGAGAAATGTGACAACATAAATGTGGTTGTCTATAAAACTGGTTTCTTAATACGACACTAACTTGATTATTCTCAAGTTAGTGTCCTGTCAAGAAACCGGTTATAAATGCCTCAGAAGAATTAAAAATGCTTTTAACAGAGTTAGTTGACAAGCCAACTCATGAAATACCTGAGAATTTTATGATTACAGAATCATCTGTGTCATTAGACATCGGGTTTCCCAGCACATTATTTCACAAACTTGTAGCACAATGCAACGTGAATTAGGGCCTAGAGAAAGTGCCAGGAGAGCAGAAGACTAGATCAAAATTAACATGCTGGGACAATTACTCTTTACACCAGTGGTTCTATTATTCCAAAACATGAACAAAGAGCATTTTACAATGGATCACTTGGACATATGGTACAGTAGCAAATGGGGGGGATGGGCATGCATGCCTCCTTGGATATATGGTTGGAAGAGGGAGAAGGAGCTGACCCAGTTTGGAATGGCAACAAGATTTTTTGGGGGGGTAGGGGCTCCTTGTCTGTGTAGATTAATGTAAACTAGCAGTAACAGAGGAATCTCCTAAAATTGCTGATATCAGAAAGCGGCTCTATCTCTGTTTACCAAATGTTTCAAATACCAATTGCCTAGTTAGTGATTGCCTACATGTCTGAGTCTCAAAACTTTTATAGTGACAAGAAATTAAGTCCACCATGTATCTTGTACCATCAGTTTGGTCTAGCCTCTGTAACATGACTTAAGGTATAATAAAGCCGCAAAGCCTAAGCTACTTCATTCCAAACCGAACATAAATTTTCATCTGTTGTGAAATGCACGGCTTACAACTGTTTATGTGGAACTGATCACCGGTAACATCCTCAGATGGTTGCAACTTGCAAACAGCAATGCACTGTACATAACAACTAATCAGATCAGCCAGTGAAATTGTACAATAGTTGCAGTCTAATTTGGCAAGGAGCCTGCTATAGTTAATCCCACAAAGGGAAAGTAGGGAACAAAGGATGAGTACTGGGTGAAAAGGGGGAGGAGCAGAATACCACCCTTTAATCCCAAGTTTTGTAGGTAGGAACACGAGTTTGAGTGGCAATGTCTAGAGTTGGCAGCACTTAGCAGGCCACTGAAAAAAGAGTTTAGGGTAATTCAGCTTCCAGAGGCACATCTTTGTGTTGAAGACAAATCCAGGGCTCTAAGTTTGCTTTTAAAATGCACCAAGTAGTCTAAACATCTTTGTGCTGATTGAAGCAAAACACTGAAGTTCAAAACTTCACATCCTACCTAACCTTGTACTCCCTATAAAAATGCAAAACAAGCTGGCAGTGGCACAGCCTGTCCTTGCAAAATGGCAATGGACTACTTAAGAATCTGTCCAAACACCTAGTGCAAGAGGACTGAGCCTCTTGCATAGCTAAACGTGGTCAGGCAAAGCATAAAGGCCTTTGTTTACAATTAAGAGGATAGATTAGGCAAGATTTTTTTTCACAAGAGCCAAAAACAACTTAAAATATTGCAAGGCAAAGCAATCCTAATGCAAATGGAGGTGTGCAGCCATGTTGTGTCAGGGTATCGACTTTACTGGAATGCATCTTCCAATATTTTGATTGCTCATGTGACACAAAATGCCAGAAATGTTAAAATTCAACTTTCTAGGCTCACTCCATCCTCCCAATTGCATATTCAAATCCCAGAGAAATAAGACTAGCAGATAACAAAATAACCACAATCATGTGCTTTGCGTGTTATTTTTCCCCAACCAAGCCATTATTCAGCCTTGCTAAAAAAAAAAAAGTCCCAGCACTCCCACAAAATTACAGACACATTACCAAGATGTCCCTTCTGTCCCAACTGCTGCAGAAAGTATATGTGCTAGTGTTGTTGTTTTTTTTGGTATTGACCTGCTTTATATTGGTTTTAAAATGTGAAACACTTTGTCATTATATATCGAGCAAGGTGCTATATGAAGGTATTACTTGCACTACTGCCAGATATTATTTCAAGAGTAGCTCATGAGTGATAAGCTTGACCTAAAGCCATTTAGTGACCAGAGATGACAGGGTCAGCTGACCACCATGAGAGGGAGCACTGAGAAGACGTAGTAAACTGTAGACATAGCACTGGTCTGCGGCTTAGGACGAGAGTGCACGTTAAGAGCATTAGGTCTATGGGCAAGAGGGATCATGTCAAAACAAGGGCATTAGAGTAACCTTGGGCACTTCATTGTATTGCTTCTCATTGTAAAGCTACTTCCACGAGTAAATTCACCACTGAAAATACTTGCCCGAGAGGACTATTTAACTTGACTCTGCCCTCTTGACTTATGCAAACCTGACTATTGTCCTGAAGACTTACAGCATCTGATGTCTGTCATGCCTCATCCAGGTCTACAGGCTTGTTTAATTATAATTTGAATGTGGTCAGATTAAGGATAATTACACTCACTTGAACACTAAATGGGACGGAAATTTGAGATACACTTTTATAATATGGACCCAGAGA
>OMKZ01010144.1:8860-24582 GCA_900302535.1 Neoniphon sammara | reverse complement strand
GTTACTTGTACATAACAGGTAGACTACAAAATATACATACAAAAAAATTAGACATTTTACCGATGTATTTTAATGCTAGGGGAAAACTGTCGAACTGAATAAATGAATTGCTTGAGCTCTTTGTTAAAGGCAATAAAGCCTGTTTTTTTTACCTGTAAATTTATTTATATAGATATGGAATTTGGCCATTAGAATAATAATACGTGCTCACCTGAACGTTTTTATGTTTAATATTTTCCGGGAGACCAAATAATAAATTGTTTCAAAGTAAAATATAACAGCCAATACTCTATATGAGAAAGGTCCATAAAACAGGCTTACCAGAGCCGCGCATGCGCAGTAGCCGTATGATATAGGTAAACCAACGATTCGATGACGTCACACCCAGCCCAGACCAACCAGTCGGCTGAATTATCTCGCTGTCGGGATTGTTTTTTGCTTCACGTTTGGCTAACTGATGAACTTTTGGACACAGTTAACAAGAAAAATGAGCAACGTTACGAGGTAAGGACAATTTCGTGAAAACAAAACTTTATCTGTAGTAAACAATGCCTGTGTGGTACACCGGGGATATTTCATTGTGTTGACCGTCCGTGCCGGTGTGGCCAGTCATCAACAGCCGTACTAGCTAGCTAACTTGTAGGAATTTATTGAAGCTGCCAGTTAAATTTCCTGAGCTTCATCACAAATTTAGCTTCAGTGAGCGAAACGTGCCCCAGACAGGCCAATGTGCAAACCGGCAGCGTTGTTTTGACATGAGTCGTTGACATTTGCATCTATTTTGCAAGTCTTGTTTAGTCAGTTCCGTCTGCGGCAGGCTGACCTGACCGCCCGGGGAACAGCACAGCTGATTGTTATTAAGCAGCGTCTTGAAAACAAGATCCCTGCTCAGGATGGGGGCTTTTAGGGCAGTGGCTCCAAAAACTGGGGTGCAGGGACCTCCAGGGGTCTTAGAGATGGTTTCAGGGGGTCCTCCAGTAAAATGAGAAGTTGGGTTTCACTGTCATTTCACTCGATGGTACCAAATTGGAGGTGTGCATCATAGGTGTCTTGCTGTGCCAAGAAATAACCATCAGCAAAATATGGGGTTCCTTAAGAGAAAATCCTCCTGGTCCATGGTCTAATTTGTGTCCATTTTGGGGTTCTTGACATCTACATATAATGACATCCTGTATAAAAATTCACTTTATCAAATTGCTGAAAGGTGGACATTGTGGTGGTGATCATGTTGTGCATGGTGATGGTAAATAGAGAATAAAGCCATCAGAGTTTATTAGAGTATCTAGATAGTTAACATGATTGATGGGTTTTTGCCCTGTTTACACCAGATAAAATGCATTTCTTGAGTAATCAGATAACTACCCCATTTGGTCTTACCACATAAACATACTCAAGAAGCATCCAAGAAACACTGATCAAATGTGATCAATTAGATTTCAAAGGCTTCTTGGAAGTGACTTGGGTGTGTTTACGAGTGTATTTTTATGTGGTCAGACACAATCAGATAGTTATCTGATTACTCAAGATGCATTTCATACGACAAGTGTGATCTGGGTATTTTTGACACTAAGTGGACCACAAATGCATGATCAAAAGATCACCAGTAGAGAATTTTTGTATTCTGTTTTATCGTAAGAGAATGTTATTAAGTTTTTTATTTATTTTTTTTTATTTTACATTTGAGCTGCAAAGTATGCTATGACAAGATAAATTTGCCTTTAAAAGATAGCAAAATGTCGGCATTGCATTTTCATTGACATACATTAAGGATGGATCATTTCTGTATATGTGCCACACCTTACAATTCTCAAACATTTGGGTAAGTAAAGTTTACAGCCATAGAGATTATAATTGCATGGCTGTTACAAAGTGCAACAAACTGCTACCCTGTTACTGGTACAGGGATCAGCACCTCTACAGCTTTCAAAAGTATGGCACAACACCTGTGGCAAAGAAAATATTCACATGTAGCGCTTTGTTCAAAAATGGAAAGAAATCACTTTTGAAAGCCATGAAGCTACACGCCAGTCAACGAGCACAAGAGAGGGATTATAGCAGTATAATCACTTCAGTACTACTAGGCCTATACTATCAGAAATGGCCTGCATTCCCGAGAATTAAAATGCTCTAAATCATGGAGGGCATGCATGTGCTTGTAATGGGCTGTGGCCTTGTGAGAGGACTTACAGTGGTGTGATTTGCTGGCATATTTTCACTATAAACATGGCTGAAAGAGCAGCCTCACATACTGTGCTGGTATCTAGTCCACAGCCTTAACTCTGCTTAGACAGGGAGTGGGTAGGTTACACATCAGCTTTGACAAGCCCTGGCATTTGAGTTACGTGTCTTGTTTTTCTCAGTAGCTGCACACTGCAGATGATTAGTCTGTGTCATCATGAGTGTATGCTTGTCCAGGTGGTTTGTGCTTTAGGGCTTTGCTTGTCTGGAGATATTATACTCAGGTGACCTCTGCTTATGCTCCCTGTGCTTTCATGCTAAGGTGCAGGCAGGTGAGAGGCCATGGCAGAACAGAATGTACCAGATGCAGAAAGATGGGAGTCCGATAGACTGACTTAATCCCCTTTTCCACAGGAGAACACATCCAAACATCAAAGTGGAAACACTGGATGTTGCACTGTGGGATAGACAAAGCATGGAGAAAGGAATGACGTCTTTTCTTTATGTACCTGGTCCTCTGTCTTTCTCTGTTTCTTTCTAACACACACATAAGCATTCATGAAGCTCCTGTCGGGAATTGGGCTAATGAACTGAGTGTTGGATTTCACAAAAGTGGTAATATAAAGAGCAGACTGGTCTCCTGCATGGCCTATATTAAAGGCTACATAGTGAAAGAGTAAACTACAGCACAGGCAGCAGAGGAGGCATAGCCTAATTATTTTTTCAGCAGCGGGTGTCATTTAAGGATAGCCTCAACACAGCTGAGCCTCTGAGACCCACCATATGTCAGTATGGTTTCTAGATGTTGTGTTGGCATTAATGCTCAGACGCAGGTGTTGAACCAGGCTGGTATGATGACATTTTTCCCTGTTAAAATAATTTAAAATGCCTATGTTTTCAATTGATAGAGCGGCCCCAATTTAGTATTCTAGGTACTCTGATTTTCTTCTTCTTCTTTCATATTTTTATATACCAGAATTTACTTGTAGCACTATGTCATTCAGTCAGTTCGCCTATTTTACATTTAAAACAATAGTCCTTGAACAGAAGCACCCAGTTGTATTAGAAATGCAATGTATGCCTGCAGGCTAATTACTTTGTGCAAACATTAAGTGTTACATAGGAAATGTTTACGCATGAATTGGCACAGTGAACAGAGGCTTGTTCGACTGTCTGAGTGTCAGGGTAGCAGATCCAGTTAGTATGCATACCATGTACCTGACTGGGTTTAAATCCTGACTCATGTAAGGGTGTCACGTCTCGATTTCCTCTCATTCATCACTGTATCCAGGCACCAAAACAAATGAAACGCTTGAGAAGAGTAACTTGTCTGCAAATAGGACAAATAGCCATCAAAAGCACTGAGAAACTTGATTTTAGTATAGTGGCCCAAGTTCTGTTTTTGTCCCTTATTTTCACTTCATATCATCACGTCATTCCCAATTGTATTAGAGCTGCCATTTTTATTTCAATTAGTCTGATGGTGTTTTTGTTGATGCCTGAGTAGTTTCAGGAAAAAGCTGATAAGTTTCAGTGTCGGGGTTCACATTCTCTGGACGAACTCTCAGTGATGTCTAGTCCACCCTGTGGGATAAACCACTGGGCCTGTAGTACTCTGCTGGCCGGCTGCAACAATAGGCCTGTATGACTGTTTGAATGTGCCATTCTTTGTGCGGTGTGCTTCACTTGGGCCAGACAATGGCTTCATTTAGCATCCCTTCTCCGTCGAGGCCTGCTCTGTCACCATGGCACCCCTGCCCTGCCACACCCAGCCCCCCAGTCTGGCCTTGCTTTGCACTTGTCCTCACTGTTGGGACAGCTGGGGTTAGCTGGCCGTTGTTGGCCACGCCCAGCCTCACACTTTGAGGATTGTTAGTTTGTGGCCAAGCTTGAAAACTGAAAAGCTTGTCATAATTTTCACACTAAACATTGGGTATAAACCAAACCCTCATCTTAATCCTAATCTGAGCTCAGCAGACACCTGCTAAACACCATTTTTGGGATCATATATTTTTTAAGATAGTTTGCATCAGAGCCACAAAGTGAAACCTGACATTGTGTTGGACCTAAAATAAATTATACATACACACACTATATTGCACTGGCCCTGCTATAGCCTTCTTGATTTAAAATTCCTGGTTTTCATAGCCTGACTTTGAGTATATCAATTTTAGTCTGCTGTGCGATTCTATTTTTGAAGCAGTGCAGAAAATAGTGTGCTTTTTCCTTTCTTTCATTTCATTATCATGGGTGCATTTTCTTTGTCTACCTGAACCTTTTCAGTCTTGTGGGTAGAGTGATATTTAAAGTAGAAAAATATATGCAAATCAGACTGAAGAAAGGTTTAAATATTCCCTATGATAATGGACTTTCTTTTTCTCTTCCAAGGTCTCTGGCTCTTGACCTTCCTCATTATCTCGAGGTGAAAGAGCAGTGTGCCCTATTCTCAGTTCAACCTCTGAATGGTGGAAGATTTTTAATTGATGGGCTTTAGGCCAACCAACACTCAATCTTTTGGTTGGGTAATTGATTTTCCTTGTCAAGTCATTCACTCTTACCCCAAAGTCATTAGCAGTAAAAATACATACAATAGCCACCTCATGCTGTGAATTTTGTTTTTTAAGGAAACTGACATAAAAAAGCTAAGTTAGGCCTATTCTAAATAAAGACTTACGGTCTGAAAATACCCTCAAAATGACCAATGACATTCTGCACTCTCACTTGTACTCATTGTGTCATTTCACATCTAAATTACAATGATTATAAAACCAAAACATCCAAGTGTCACTGTCCAGGTATACAGAGCTAACTGTAAATCCTAACATGCTTTCAACAATTGACACATTAACCTACATCCATTGAAACCACTGTAATCATTAGGTGTGTTCAGCTTTTTCAAAGTCCATCCTAGTCACTGGTTTCGCAGGTTAGACTTATCTCCACAGAGCAGGTCCTCCAGAGAAACAAGCCTTGATCTGCAGTCTTATGGTGCTATAACTAGAACTGGGTGACCTATGAAATAATATTTTGGGCCAATCTGGACTTGCTGCAGATGTACTCTGGAGAGTGCAGTACAAGCTGTGCTACTTCTGCTGCCTGCTGAGATAGCTTCCTTTTTGGAGACTGTTTAAAGAGATGAAGAGTTTCATTGCAGAATGAAACTAGATGTAGGCCTATCCAAGATATCCACCATTTCTAATAATTTGCATCAGCAAATTAAATGACAGTTTTTAAGGATTATAAGTAACAAAAGCCCTTGGGTAACAAAATGATATCACCTTTATAGGTTGGAATCTCTTTGTTTGAGATATATTGAACAATGAATTTCAGGTAGTAATTTCTTTTTTCTAAAATTGATAGATTGTTCTTGGATAATAGAGCTCCTCAGATATTTGTGTCAGGATTTGCAGTTTGTCAAATAGATGTTTGTTTTTTCTATTCTGTGAAAAAAGGTTTCATTTCAAAAAATGAATAAGACTGCATTGTGTGCAAAGTGGCACCTACTCTTGCAAAGCAATAGTTGTCTGGGAAGTAACATGTTTGATGGAGCCATCAGCCAACATTGCCAGTTTGCCTGAAGCCAAAAAAGAAAAACTCTTAACTGCAATAAAATCGTTAACACAGTGATAGGGATTCAACCTTGCATGTGCAACCAAGCTTATAAATCTAGGGTAAACTAGAGTTATCAGTGATGTTCGTGATATCATGGATGAATGTTGTTGTTTGGGGCAAAATAAATGTATTAGGCAGTTAGGTCTAACGTGTTTTTTCTATCCCGTGACATAGCCCATATTCATGTATATTGGGTTTGTTTTTGATTGAAGTGGTGCGTTTTATCAGCTTAGTTTTTTCAGCTTGTATCTAATTAACAGTCTTGCTCCTTTTCCTGCCCAAAAGTGGTATTCGAGTGTAGTTAAGTTGGTTACAAAGTGACTGTTCTCTTGCCAGAACGAGAATTAGAGAGTGGGGCAACAGAAATTGAGGCAAGCCCCAGATTATCATGATAATGAGCATCCAAAATTAATCGCTTGTGTGGCTCGGCCACAAGAAGTGGAAAGAGGGTAGCTCTGCTGTAGTTCAAACAAAGGCAGCATGTGGCTCCTGTCCCGTGTGTGTGTGTGTGTGTGTGTGGTTGGAAGGGATGCCATACCACTATGCTGGTTGTGAGGGTGAGGGGGATTGTAATGGGCCAAATGGGATTCATGTTTCAATCTATGAACGCCTCTATCCTTTGTCTTCTAGGTCACATTATTGATGTAAATTCCCAAAGCAGAGACGCTTGAAATTAGAATTTTGTGTGAGGTTTGGATGGTTCTGTTGACTTTGAGTTGTTGTCAATTTGATGCCAGCTGGTGTGGTGCCAGCATTTTGTCTGACAGCGAATTTTGTGCACCCGTCAGTCCAGGCTGCTACTTGTATTATAGTAATTACAGCGTAATCGCTGAAAGCTGACGCATTTTCAGCATCTGAAAAGGCAGCCTCTCCCACTCCCTAACACATCTTTGCTTTGCTTCTGTAGAATCAATTTCAAACATAAATTATTAGAAACTGTAAAACTTCCAATCGGTGTGTCCTAGCAATGTACATTTCCACAGAAAATGAATCTGAAAAGACGGAAAAGGTGACTGTAACAGTAACCAGGAATTTCTGAGGGGACTTTCTCTGGTTTGGAGCAACATTACCAAAATACAACGCTTATTTTGATGTCTTTCTCTGACAAAGTTCCTCCAAGTGGAGCAGTTAAGAGACTGAGGCTTCAACTTGATGACGTCATGCACTGTAGTCTTGGTTTTCTTGTATCTGGATTTTGGATAGACACTAATGCTTACGAACACTAATTACACCATACATGTGCATTCACAGAAGTAACCTACATGTTTCCTGCTCAGAGACAAAACATGGCATGTGTACCAGGCATGGAAACAGTTTGGGGTGAGCAGACAGATATCAGATTCAGCAGCAGACTGTGCCAGAGCACGGCATGCTTTATCCTGCTCTTAAAATGCTGCCCCGCCCTCCAGAAAGCCGACTCAAGTTCTGACAAGTTGCTGTGCTAAAGTGTAAGGGCAGAAAAATACATTTATATTACAGATTTTGTGTTTTTTCTCATCTTCCATTTATTCATTCACCTCTGATGTCTTCTTGTTATCACAAAAACAAACAAAAAGAAAAAACTTGCGGCTCAAGCAAAAGAAATAAAAGAGAAACATTTAATTCTTTGGACCTGATCATGGATGAAGTTAACATGCTTTGCAAAGCAGTCTGCCGTGATTCAGGATATTCCACTGCATAGTATATGGAAATAAATGCACACTGCGGTCCATCAGTTTCTTTCTGTCATCTATATAACTGTGTGGTAGGCTGTGATGTTGTTATTTTTTGCCATGGTAATGTTATTTGGTGGCTGCTGAGTTGACTTGAATGGAGCCAGTCATGCCAGCTGTGCACATCCACACTGAATATGTTGAATTTGTAATGCTTTTTAAAAACATTAAACTCATTTGTTATTTTTGTGGTGAAGCACATTGTACCTTAAAAATGATTACTCTACAATTTGATGTATATAAAAACCCACAATAATCACAGTGTGGACACAATGCTGATGTTTCTGTGCCATATTTCAGTAGCCAGCTTCTTCCCCCAGGAGCAGTAGATGTTCTGGGGCAGGGGTTAGGCTACTGCTATGACGAGCGGGTTCCCACAGTATAGCATATCTGTGCGATAACATTACCATAGTTGTGGAGAAGTACTCAAAACAGCCTTGGAGTTAGACAAAACCAGCTGCGTCAACAGCTAAATGTTCCTTAGGCCTGATTGTATTTCAGCTTTTAGTGGCCACCATTGTCCTCAATCTTTCTTTATTTTCTCTCAGTTACATAACTTCTTATACATTTACCACTGTTATGATTGAGTTGATCCCTTTACAGTGATGGGCATGTCTTGAACTCCCAGGGTTGTAGGGTAATAATGAGCAATTGTTGATGTAATCAAATAATTAAGAAACCTACCATCTGCAAAATTTCAGAGAGAAAAGGTGAGATGGGGCACCTAATGGGGCGACTTCATTTTTCAAAGTAGAGAGCCCTTAAATACAGCTGTGTTTCTATACATTATTGCAGTGATATTAGAGAAAAAGTTGACCTTAAGCAACTAATTATTACCAAAAAGTCACAACCCTGCTAGACGCTGCAGGTCTAATTCACAACCTACACTACTGTAACCAAGTAGTAGTACCAAAGTATACTGCGACTGTGTATAGAGTTGATTGTGCGTAAGAAATATGCTTTGCTTCTGTGATGGCTGAAGTGCCACAGGGCAGAAGCTGTCAGGTTGATCCTGTTAAACAGCGGGTGGCCTTGTTAACATCCCCAAACATCCTCTCCTGCTCCTGCCTCTTTTCTGCTATTTGTGTTTTTGGCCCCAATTTTCAAATCACTGGCCAGCTCTTCTGATTTTCATAGCCATAATATTTTGTTATGGCTTGTTGTCTCATATTCCCCCCCCTCCGCTGAGATTATGACACACTTTGAGATAAGCAGCTTGCAACTTGACCATCCAGCCATGCAAGCTGGCCATGTGTGCTGGCTTTCATTTCACCTTAGACTTTGCCACTGTGTCAATCATGCATCTGCCTGGCCATATGCCAATCTCACATCCGGGTTGGCAGTCAGATACGAGGCCCGTGTTTTTAAGACCTTTTCACATGGATTGTGTCTGGCAAACTAATTCTCAGAGCATCTGTGTGCGACATTAGCTGATAGATATATTGTTTTTAAATTGTCTTCACTGTGAGACCAGACAAGATACTGATTGGATTACACTGGATTAGTATTACTCTAGTTGATTTGTTTGTTTATATGTTAATACTACCTCTACTATAATACGCCTGTTCCTTATCTCTCCACTGGAAACCTTAACTACCAGTTTTTCTGGGCAGTGAGCTTGACCTACATCTGGGAGGGATCAACAAGGTAAGCCAGAGCCTTTAACCCACAAATACCATCAATCCGTTACAAGCACGTTCTCTGCAGCTGCAGACATTCGCCTCGGAATATTTTTGCAGCAGTGCCTTCCGCTTCTTTGGGGTAGATATTTTATCTCTGTGGGCTTTCAATCTCCTGGCTTTTCTGCAAAGAGAGAGGATGTTTTGTGAGAGTCAAAAAAAAAAGCAGGAGAAAGGTGTCAATCCAATTTAGAAAATATCTTTCTTGTATTGTTACTGAAATTCAGAGGAGTTCCTGCACTGTGTTGTGCAGTCATTCAAACGTCACACTTGAGACAAAGGATGCTTTGATAGTGCAGACACAAATTGGTATTAGCATATGTGTGTGATGAGTGGTTTTTAGACTGGTGACCAGTTACATTTCCAAAAACAACATAATCAAAGCACTGAGAAATGAAAACTACTAAAAATAAACAAGGACTCAAGTTTTTGAGCTTGAGCTTTGTTTTTTACGATTTCTGTTTTTTTTTTTGTAATGGAAGTAAAACTAAATTTAGGAGAAATTTCGAGCAAACTCAAGCACTCTGGCAGACATCCAAGCAATCAGACAGACTGGTTTTGAAACAAAAAGTTGCCTGGCCTGGTCTAATTGTAATGTTGAACTTGGGTGAGTTGCATTGTTTTAACACACGCCTTTATTGGACTGCTCAACTAATACAGGCAATTGATTTTAGACTGCCCTATTCTTATTATGAGTTTTTGGCAAAAACAATAATGGGGGTACTGGAACCAGGACATACTGTAGGCTAATTAGAAATCCCAATCCCTACCATCAACTTTGTGTTATTATCTTAGTAGTACTGAGTTCCCTTTGCCTGTTCACATACTTTCACTTAAATCCTTTCCCTCCTCTTTCCCAAGGAAAGCTCTTTGACAAGCCCATCCAAACTGTCCTGTGAAGCTTCTACATTGATGCCACAGACATAAAAAATACTCTCTATTTATCCTTTTATCTTGCAGTTTATTTTGAAGTGTTGTTGTACTGCAACCTCAGTTGGATTTTGTTTTCACATTTGCAGTTGCTCGGTTGCATTCTGCAGAGATTATGGGATGCAGAGTGTAGCATGCCCCATCTGGGATGGACCTTGCTATTCCATGGGGTAATTACAAGCTTTACCGAGGGTGGGTAAAGACCAGCGGGACCCTTTTCAATCCTGCCATTTAATTTGTGATCATCAGGGTCCCTTACGAGGGAAGGGCTGCGTGGGAGGAATTTATGGATGCAGCCCCACCCTGAATGAAACATATGTACAGTATGTAGCGCTGTTGCCTACCACCACATGATATGAGCTGTAATATAATGTTACCTCTCACACGTGCTTTTGCCCCAGTCCAAGCCTCTATATTTTGTTCAGAGGTTGTCTTTCAACTGAGAACATGCTTGACATTAAAATGAAATAGAAGTGTTGATGCTTTGATGCTAAATGATGCTTAGCTTCACTTCTAGCCTTTTTTTGATAGCTTCCTTGTCGACACCACATGGTAAAATTATTTTTTTGTGATGTGAATGAATGAATCAGTCAATTGCATCACCACAGTCTTACCACAGAGGAAATGGTAAGCTACAGTTTGGGTTGCCTTGTATGCTTAATAATTAACAGAAAAGTTCACTAAAGAGTGAAAATACACAAACATCCCTGTGCAAGCCCCGGTTTCTGTTGGAGAGGCTGGGGTTAATTTCCGAGAGATGAACTGAGAGGATTTGATATAATTTGAAGTGTAGCTACTTGTTCACCTTCATATTTGACAATTCTCAAGCTTCAAGCTACAGTTGAAATGAAACAAGGGTAGTACGTGTTACTGTGGTTTGCCTGAAAGCTTGATTGCTTGTGCTATGGCACATTCAATTTGGTACCAAACTGCCCACAGTCACTACAAAATAGAGCTTTAGTGAATGTCAAATGGGAAAGCAGATCTATGAAATGCTAAACAGTTCCACTGTCCCTGAAATTGTCACTATCCTCAGTGTCCCAGACATTTTCTGTCGTATGTACCTGGCGCCGCTGTGGTCAGTCCTGCATTTTACTGACAGCGGCCATCCTTTCCCAGTAGAACAGAAGCCCTTCACTGGAACAGGACCTGTCTGTTATTCCAGCTGCATGACATTCTTTTCAGAGGCAGCTACCCAGGACGAGATGGCTTCCACTGTTATCCATTCATGACTGCATCAGCTCAGCTCATGAGTCCTGTCTGTAACACTCATTCTGTAAGGGATAAGTTGTATCAGCTAGGACCAGTTTCTGTAATCAGTCTACAATATAACCTTGAATATAGACAATTTAAAAATTCACATATGCTCTTTGCACTGTCTTTGATTTTAATTTGTCAAACAGCAAATTTGCAGAGTCTCAATTTAGGAGGATGCAGCCTCACTTTGTGATTTAGGCTGTTTAGACAGGTGTATTTTTGCATAAAAATCTTGCCTAGTGCAGCTTTCATTGCAAAGCTCCTTTGGCAGTATGAGTTATATAACAACTGCTCACATTACTGGCTTACTAACCTTTAACAGATGATGTATTTGGATCTTTTTTTCTCACTCTCAAGATTTAACATAAAATTTACAGCAAAGCACTATGACGTTGTCTTATTAGCTAAATACTCAAAGCCCTTTGCAGCATTAGGTTGACTCACCCTTCTTAGACAGGAGATGAATGACAGATAAATGACAGTTTGTGTGTGTCAGCACCTGAAAACCTGCTCAGAAACCCGTAGGACTTAAATCAGGTAGACGGCTCCTCACCTCAGGAAGCCATCTAGGAAGCCATGTTTGTCCAAAACTGTGCCAGTGTTTGTATCAACATAGTGAGATCAAAAAGTACTTGAATAGCAACGTATTTTTTCTCTTTGTTTTGCTAGTACACTCTATTAAAAATGCATGTGTAATCATACAGTGCCCATGAGATAAAAAGCATTGGATATTCTCACCTGTTTCACCCAACATATTTTTAGTACCATGAAATATATCTCTATGAAAAAGTACATTATTCATCAAATGTCTGTAAAATTTATTCAGAATAGCATTCGGACACTGAGACAAACATCCATCTTCACTCTTGTTTTCAATGTTGAACAAAATTAAAAGGACAACTTTAAGAGTCTGTTGATGTTCATGGGTCAATAATTTTGAGCAGTTTGTGTTTTCTGTCAAGAGAATAAACTAACATGACTTCACTTATTCACTTAGTTAATATATTCCAACACATGGAAAACTCGCATAAAGTGAAGGGACTGACCTGACTGAAATAGTTCTTACATAATTAAATTATTTGTCATTTTGGCCTTTCATGTTACATCTTAATATAGACGCCAAAAATGACCTATAATTGTACTGACAGTGTGTGCTTTTGTGTCACATTTATCTTTTTGCATGAAATGCTAATTAAATAAGCCTTGTGAAGCAAAGACCGAATTTCAGACCGAACGGCATTTTTGACTGAACTCTTGGCAAAGTGCTGCATAGAATCTTACATTTCTGCCATTTTGTTATTTGTTCAGACACAAAATATCACTGTGATGCATATATCCGCTTTAATGCTCTCGCTGTGTATCATGTCGGGGTGGGATTATTTTGATTAAAATGCTCTGGACTTGTATGACAGTTCTCTGATCATTGGGAGAATGTCACAGTGGACTTGATTTTTTTTGTGGTGTAATAAGTTATGTTTGTGCTGAGAGATGTTTTATTATACATGGAGGAGTTTGAATGTCTGGGATGAAACTAAGCTCTTCAGTTTTCATGGCCCAATTTATTTCACATATCCATTCATTTGCTCAGTATGACTGTCATACTTTCTCTGTCGCTTCCCCAAAGCCCCCACCTCTCATACACACTTTTTACACCACGTATAAGTTTACACCTTAGCTTTGTTCTCAGCAGCTCTCCAAACAAGCCCTCTCCAAACAAACCCTAAACACGCTGCCTGTCCAAAGCCACAGTTTTTGGGGGGAGGGGGAGAGCTAGGCGGTGGCCACGGCTCGGCTGCATCCTATTAGGATCGGGAGTGTTGAAAAGGGGTGTGGCCTGGAGCCAGTAACATCTGTGCCTGTCCCCTCTGCCCCCACGGCATTCTGCAGAGAAAGAGGTTAGAGAGGGAGTGGATATACCAGGGAGAGGCTGCGCTGGCCAGCTGGCTGGATAGAAGATCTTAAACATCAGCTCATGTTGTGCAGCGCATTTAGCCCTCATTCTCCTCCTGTCATCAGACGGAAAAAAGCAGACACCTAACTGGGATTTTCTTCTCTGCTGATTTTGACAACCTTTGGGATCTGTGTGGCCAAGGTGCTTATTAGCGGGTCCAGCCCTGAGCAGACGACTCCGAATCTGTGTGGATTATATACCTCGCACTGTACAGGAAATGCTCCGCCGTCTGCTGTGTACAAGCAGCGTTTTTTCTGTCGACAGTGCAAAAAGCTGGGTACTGCAGTGAGTTGAGGATATAAAGGGAATGCTCACACCAGTGCAGAGGCGAGCTCACTCCTGGACAGGGTAAGCGAGCTGAATGAATCCGTCTATTCTACCCTGTAATCAAATGAGTGCAAGAAACTGTCTCTCAGTTTGGGAGCTGTAGCCGGCTATCTGCTGATTGGAATGTTTGTGTGGACTGCATGTGACTGGCAGACAGGCCGAGGCTATCTGTCTCTCTTGCTTGTTCCCTGTGTGTGTGTGAGAGTGTGTGTGTATGTGTGTGCTCACAGGCTTTTTGCTGGCTTTATCACTCAGCATGATACGGACTGGATTCCACCCACCAAGACGTAGGTGATTGTGTCATGTCTGTCTAATTAGGAGGTGTTAGTGTGGAAAACGGTGTTGCCGTAGAAACGGGGGAGGGGGAGACAGTGTGCTGGCTTGGCCCCGGGGTGATTTCATGGTGAGAGAGTTGTCCTCTGTATGTGGGGAATGCCCCGTAATGACAAGGCTGCGCTGGAGATAGGGTGAGGTGGTGGTGGAAATATGTATTCGTGCACACACACATACACACACACACATAGACACGTGTAGGCTGCTACCTCCCACCAACTTCTCTGTGTGGTTTGGCGAATGCAGCCCGTTATCAGTGTCAAGTGTGTGAGAGAAAAGAGGATGCCATTCTTTTTCCATGATGGGGAGGATCTGTGTTTGGGTGAGTGGGGGGCGCAGATAGATAATCAGGTCAATGAAAAGGAAAGTCACCTTGAACAGAAAATGGTCTACTCATTCTCCTCGATCGCTTCCTGTCACTACCCATCCCTCCTAGGTTCCCATTCTCTCGCCTTCACTGCCTTTTGGTGTTGCATGTCCTCCATGTTATATTTATACACGGTATAGGCTAATGGCCTGCAAGAGAGTGAAAGCAAGTCTTTTTAATCCATCTGGATTGCGGTGCCACTGAGTGATGGCCAGCTAGATTGTTCCCCTTAATCCTTAATGGTTTTGTTATTTGTTTTTGTCCCTTGAATTAGAGGGAAAATCCTATTTTCTCCCTTATAAACATCCAGAGCAGATTAAAAAGGAGGGTAATGTGCAGGAGAAGGGGCTTACATTAAATCACCCACCCAGCTTGCACTGGGCACCCACCGCTCTGGTTGCCATAGCAACTGAGGCAGAGGTAGGGATTTTTAAAGGATTGACTGCAGCGAAGGTTATCCAAGAAGAGGTTACTGTGCTCCACACCCATTACAGGCATACCAACAACTTGTCTATTTTATCACACACAAATTTTGGTCTAATAATGAAGCATGCCCAGTTGCAGTGCACACATAACAGTGTTTAATGTTCCATCTGCTGCATAGGAGGAGATGAGAGTATCATCGCTTTATGATGTTTTCTCAAAGATCAATCGGTCAGAGTCCACCAAAGCCCTTCTCTTTACTGTTTTCTCTTCATACTGAACAGTTTCTCTTATTTTCTTGTAACATATATAAAAAATAACTGCGTTCTCACTGCTTTAAAATTGATGTATAAATGGAATCATTTACACTGACTCATCCTCTCAAACAGAAACGCAGACATGGCCTAGATGACACTGATTGGATTACCTGATGCTGGTGGTTCCCTAATGCACTGACTATAGGCACATACACATTCATTCTCGATGCAGTCTTTAGATTTTATGAAATTATGGATATAAAGATAGTAATCTGATTTGGAAAACCCAGTGAAAACCTTACTCTTGTAATGTGTAAACCTATTTGATACTCCAATATTAATGATAATACACATTTCCCCACAACTTGGTTACTGCTTACTCTGTTTCATCAAATCCGAGCAAATACAGTGCACCTGTTTGGACATGCACATGCAGAACATTTCAAACTCAGTGGGTACAAATAAGAAATGTGAAATGATTGGAGCCAACAAAAACAACCTATGACCCACAGTGAAATATGCATGATGAAAACAGACCATAAAGTTAAACTGCTCTTATGAAATAAGCAGTGCTATTTCGAATTTCAACATCTCTGCTATGTCTTAAATATCCCTCTTTGTTAAAATTTTACAGTTAGGGAGGGCCAAGATAAGCGTTTTTTTTTATACATAAACTCACGGTTTTTTGGGGGGGGG
>OMKZ01010130.1:2107-27489 GCA_900302535.1 Neoniphon sammara | reverse complement strand
CTCTCCCCATCTCACACACACACACACACACACACACACACACACACACACACACATACACAGGGAAAGGAAAGATTACAGACAAATCATATGAGGGGATTTTGCAGGGAATCAATTATCAGCACTCCCATCCCTGTGAGGCTGCATCACGCTGCGAAGTGAGCCAAAAGGATGGAAGGATAGACGGATTAGAGTCCACACAGCAAGGAGCATGGAACATGACATTAGAGGAGGGATGACCGAGGCCTCAAAGGAGAACGGTTCAGAGATAGATCCGCGAGAGCTTTGGAACGTAAACAATGCGCGACGCTCATAGAGGCTTCTCCAAGTGAACGCGACACCTTAAAACCCCTTTAGGTCCTATTATGTTCCTCTGTGGTGCCTCCTTTGATAGCACAAGGTGAAGTGAGCCTGTCCAGGTAAGGCTTTGTACCCAGGCTCAGCCCAGCAGGTTTCCATCGTGAGCGACCGTCAGTGTGCCTGCCATTAGCCCAACTTTGGAGCGACGACAGCGAGGATTGAGAGGGGAGTTACTGTAGCTGAGCTCGGAGCCATGAGGGGGCACTGCACTGAGCTATCTGGTGTCATTCCCACTCCTTAACAATTTATGTGTGTGCTTGTGTGTGTGCAATTGTGTGTGTGTGTGTGCTCATGCATACAGTGTGGGTGATTGTGCATGTGTGCACACAGTGGGAATGCAGTGCCATTTGTGTGAGGTTCACATTCATTAACAGTTCATACTAGAGAGCATAATTAAAAGCTTGCTGTGTTTGTAATTACCCTGCAGCACCTGTTCTCCCCACTTCATGTCTCCGCAGCACATAATGCCACACTCACTATCACATCCTCTCTCAGGTAAAGTGAAGGCTCAGGGGCACGACTTATTCTTTTAAGTTAGATGAGATTCATAAAGTTAAAATTTGACTTATTAAATCAGAGAAGTCATTAAATTGGATCAGAAGAAGAATAAATGGAATATGGGGGGCAACCCAAAAGGAATGGAAATGCAAATAGCAAAGGCCACAAATATTTAAATGTGGCTTATCCAATATTTATTAATTTGCTGCATGATGAAGCATGCAAACTAATGTGGACATAATGAAACCAGCAGTAATATCACTCAGTATAAACCTTTTCACATACATGAATGTGTCCAGGCCCACATGCATGCATGCACGTGCGCACACACACACACACACACACACACACACACATACACACACAATTTAACTCTTTGAAAAAAAATTATGTAACAGGACATTTGGCTGCTTTTCAAGGGTCTGTGTTTCTGGTGAAGTGTTGAGCAGTGTTTGCATGTGTGTGTGTGTGTGTTTGTGTGTGTGTGTGAGGTGCCCACAAATCTGTTACACCCATCTCAGACAGAGAGTGGATTTGTTGCTGTTGTTCGCTCTGCATGTTGATGTGCAGCAAAACTGTTGTTTGTGTCACCCAAACAAACTTCCGACTAGCAAGTGAGCTAACAAGCTAACAAGCTAACAAGCGAGCTCCGAGTTCCAGAAACATAACACATGCTACTGCTTGTGTACAACGCTGAAGATTTTACTAGAAGTGACCATCGACTCTGCTGTCCCATTAGCTTTCACTCTACCTCCTGCTCCAAAAGTTGACTGGCAAGTCAACTTTCAGCAGCGGAGTGAGAGCGACGTACATCTGGGTCCTTTGCCGCTCCGCTGTCCCTCCGCTCTCCCCGGTTTTGCTCTGTAGGCGATGAATTGAATCTCCCCATTTTACCTCTGTTCATTGCTGTTAGTCTGAATTGAGCATCAGACATGGGTATGAGAGAATTTCTCACCGCGGAGCCCCTTCAATGCCTGGTAGCACCTTGATTTAATATTCTTGAAGAAGTGTAGCACCAGTGGAAGGCCATGGGACTGGGAGATTGGAGGACTGGTCTGTTGAGTCAGCAGCCCCCTGCGGAGAAAAAGAGAGAGAGAGAGAGAGAGAGAGAGAGAGAGGGAGAGAGAGAGGAACAAGAGTGAAAATAGGGGAGTAGGGAATGATGTTTCATTAGCTTAGACATTACTCACCAGGGCCACTATTACTGTCGGCTTTAAGCCTCGTGCTGTTGTGGAAGAGACAGCTAATGTAGCATGAGGAAAAACAAGAGAGAGAGAGAGGTTAGGGACGGTGAGAAGAGGGGGCATTTGAGGCAAGAAAAGGGGATGAAGGTGAGAGCTTTGAACCAGCGACATCTTGTGATGAATGACAGGTTAAAAAGAGGGGAGGAGAGAGGGGAAGGAGGGATGGGAATAACGGCGGTGATTAAAGAAAAGAAGATAAGTGAATGGGAGGAACGAAGGATGACAGATGATGCAAGACCTCCTTATTGATGCCGCTGCTCTTCGCTTCAGCCCAGCGCGGCTGGGAAAGTGAATGACAGTAAATTCTCCTTAGGAAACCTATAAGGTCAAAGGTGAATGGAGTAATGACAACCCAGTGCAATTAACGAAGGGATAATGGCTCCCCCCTCCCACCTTTCTCCTGATCTGATGGTTCTTCAGTAGCAAATCCTGGTAATGACACTAGTTTCATTCAGGCGGCAGAGAGTGTTTCATTCAACTGTCTAGGATGATAATGATCATTTTGCCAATTGTCTCTCTTTTATGAAGACTGAACCCCCATCTTGGCTGAATGATTTATATGCAGATGGGACCTTTTCTTTCGTATGAGGCTGAAAATGCCTGCTCAAGACAAAAAAAATAAATCTCCTCATGGGGTATAATTTCAAAAGGCAAATGACCGGTGTGTGAATATGGGTCAGTGTTTGTTAACTGCTTCAGTATTTTCTGTTTGCTTTGCTGAAAGTGCACAGAATAAACCAGGGACAAAGCACCAGAGACGGCATGACTCGCAAACAAGGTCGGCAATTTGGCTTCTCTTATGTCTGTCTGAACAGTATAAATACAGGCCGCCCATGTTAACATGTAGCACTGGGAAACAGCGGCGCTCATTGTTCAAGCCTGCAGCAGCCTTGTGTGAAGGAGGGGGAGGGGTATCAGATTTTTACAGAGGCTGAATGGAAAATTTGATAAAAGCAACAAGTGTGACCCCACTTTGAACCAGGGCGCGTTTATCTTCCAGGCTGATGGGAGAAGGTGCTGAGAGGTGGCCCGCGAGGCCAGCAGAGAGAGGCATGGAGGGTGAGAGGGGGGGGGTGAAGCAGGAGCCCCACACAAAGCCCGCCATTATTTTAGTGGCCCCTCTCTCCTGTGGGAGTCTTGGCTGAATGCGCCTCTCCAGGAGCATGGCTCAGTCAAGGCAACTGCGCTAAGCTATTCATTTATTTGAATAACAAGTGGAGTCGGGCAGAGAAAGAAGCAGAATCAGTGCAGGCGAGGGAACTGTCTCTGTAAATCTTTGAAGACCTCCACCTCTGCACTGAGCCTGGGAGTGGTGATGCATACTCACACGTACACACACACACACACACACACACGCGCGCACACGCACATACACAGACACCAGGGCTCCTACTGCTCATGGAATTTCTGGAAAGTCATGCCTTTTTGTCGATTCCAGACAAGGAAAGTCAGGGAATTTAATCAATTCTTGGGACAAGTCGTGGAATATCATGAGTTTTGTCAGCCTCATTTAAAAAAAAATCAGTTTTTCATCAAAAGTAATCATTATTTTCCATTGTTTACATGTTCATGTTCATCTTCACTAAAACAGAACAATAAATTTTAACAGGACCTCTAGACCTGAGGTGCTTTTGGTCAAACAACAACCCACAAACAAAACAACAAAAGCACGTTAGGTTTATATAGCTCATGGAAATTCAACATTTTGGTCCTGCAAAGTCAAAGAAACACTGATTCCTACTTTGACAAGAAGCTCCTCAAGCTAATTTAGATTCCCAGTCTCACGTATGGCATCAGTAGGCTGAGACACAAAGCGCTCTACACAACCCTACACAACCCTTTTCTCCACAATGAATAAGTGCCGGTGACAGAGTGTTGGGGCCGTTTAGTCCAACCAGCAGTGTTGCTCTTACTCAGACCACTGCTGGGGTCTGGGTGTTGGAAAGAGGCAAAGAGCTGTAATCCTGTTGTGGCGCCCTGGGATTTGATGTAAGAGCTTTCCTGTGCACTCACCCTCCACTGTAGATCCTGTTGATGTTGCAAATCGTTTTAGCCTTTTGGCTTGGCTCGTGTCCCTCTGGCCTTCCACACTTCCTCCTTCAAGCTGGTAACACAGGAGGGGCTGTCCCACTTCTACCCATTTATGTTCCCTTACATCGTGTTTTGGTATGTTGTATTTATTTATATTTCAGCTGCAAACATGCACCCAGAGTCTACCTTTGCTAATAATGTGGAGAATAAAGATGCACATTATTTGCTTAGGGTGTAGCATTTTCCCTCTTGCTGTAACCTTTTATTGGAAGATCTCACTTCACTGATTAGTAGCATTTCTTTTTAATATCTCTCACAAAACATCTTGAAAGCAGTGCTGATTCCCAGGGGTACATCTGCCTAAGAACCCAGGTGAAGACTGGTGAATTATTCTCTCTTCGCCCGCTCACATCAAAGGCAGCTTTTTATCAGTTACTTTCCGATTGCCTCTGGCGATGTGTTTAAGCAACACCACAGCCAGTAGGAGATTTTGTCGGCCGGTTGAAAGCTCCATAATACCTGGTCCTAGCAGTGCCGTGGCTGCATTACTTTTCCAGTGTGCAGCCACTGCCAGGAGGCTGTACGCTCACGAGGCGTCGTATTGCAGCCCCCTGCATGCCTCCTGCGGCCTGGACGCCTGTTAGTACACTGGCATGGAACAAGCGCTTAAGCCCACCTAAGAACAGGTGATCCTTCACAGATGGAAGTGGCTGCTCCCAGGGGAGTTCACGCTCTATCGTTTGCATCTTTGCCTCATAAATCTTTTATAAAGGATGTCAGTTTTGCTTACACAGAGGGGAGGCAAATGCCCCTCAGGACCAGGATGAAATACAGGTACAAAAGGCTTCTGCAAGCTTTGCTCGGTTTGTGTGTCTCTGTGTGTGCACGCTTCTGTGGGAGAGAGCGAATTTCTTTGTGTTTCGTTTTAGCATTGTGCAACTATTTTGAATCCTAATTTGGTGTGTGCTCCCTCTTAAATGTGCTTATCATGTGTTACAGCATATTTACCATACTAATGATGATGACTATTCGGATGCAAATTAGTAAAGACTGTTTGGAGTGTATCCAAATCCCTCGTGCAATACAGTGAATTCCTGAATCACTTAGTTTGAATACGTATTTTAACCCAAGTATTATACTATGTCTGAGTGATATTGTAGTGCACAAAGACAGCAGTGTGTGCGCAATTTTCATTCCCAGTGACATATTTAGATATGCATACATTTATTTGACAACAAACTCCCCTTATACAGAACGACAAAACAGATTCCATTTAAGAGGCTTAGCAGTGTGCAAACACAAAATCCAGTTTCTGTCTCCCTCTCTCCGTCTCTTCTTTCTCTCCTGAAGGACGTGATGGCTCACGGACTGTCTGCTGTATCATGGCTCCCAGTGCTTATGACATCAACACCGTTTGCTTTGATCTAACCGTCTCTTGCAAATGGCTTGTTCTGAGGCACAACAGGGAAATTTAACACTCACTGCGAGAGCAACAACAACGTCAGGGAATCATACAGATGCTCAAACATGTGATGCACTCACACGGTTCTCAGGGGCTTTTCATCCCGACTGTCAACACATCATTGTCTCCTGCCGTTCAATTTTTCAAGTATGTCATGGTGATGATGAGTATTTTAATTGTGTTCAGACCAATAATACTTGTGACTGAGATAAACAGGAGTTCTTGTGTTGACATGAACAGAGGTCATTTTAGTTATAGTTGACTCGAAGAGAGAGCAGATTAATGCAGATCAATTAAGAAATCTGCGACCTTGACATTTGACTTTCGTTAAAGAGATAGTAAACTAAAATATGTCATTTTCATTATTATTTTTTTAAATTGTCATTATTGGGTGTAGAAAACATTGTGAAACTCTAGGCAGAGCAAAGCCTACTGGTTGATTTTTCCTGAGTCAAACAATTGGCTTTGCTGGGGATTAAAAGCTACTTTTACACGTTAAGAGTGGGGGTGATCGAATCAGAGCACAACCTCGGTTTTTATTCCTCCCGCCTCCATTTAACTGACTTTTCAGCTGCACCTGTTATCCTCTGTTTAGCTCAGCAGACAGTAGTAACAGTAACAACTATTTTGTGCTGTTCCTGGATATTAATCCACCATTTTACTGAGGATTACTTTACTAATCTAACGTTACATCAGAAGAGGCGAGCTCTAGGAAAGTATTTATCTAATGTAGAGCTTTAGTTAGCGATGGAGTCAGTCGTGCCCTTTCTCACATCAACTCTACTACCACAAACCTCCAAAGTGCAATTTTTTAGCAAGTGAGCTACAGTAATGTTAGCTATGAAAACATTTGCAACAACATTTGCAACTGGACATTTGGTTGGTCTTGCCAGAGTTGGGACAATATCATCACCCTTCACTATGCCCACCCATTACTTGTAGAAAATGCAGCCCCTAAACTCCATTTTATCACAGTTATTAACTTAAGGAAACTCTCAAATCTTGGTGGATGATGAAGATAAAACTCAAAAATAATACTAAATAAGAAAATCTGTGTGTTTTTTTTTACTGGATTTAAGGTGCCTTTAACAGTAAAGCCTGAAATCATGCAAAGAATAGACAGCGTCTTTGAATTGAAACATGTTTGAGTTTGAATTGGTTGCCTTGGATCTCCCTGTAAATGTCAGTGTGCATTTATGCGCAAAGAGAGCAGGTACCCGGGATAATTTCTGCCACCCTGAAGTCATTGTTGCCATGTAATTGTATTTATGTGACTTACCTGTTTACTGGGGGAGTGATACTGGCTCTGTAAATCAAATTACATCGTTTATTCCACCACTAATGAGTGATTTAATGATATAAGTGTGCTGGGCCAATGCCAACCTGTGGCCATAAGGAAACGGCATCACGCTCAGGCTGACTTGCCAGCCAAATGAACGCCATTATTGCTTGTGTGCAGCATGAGTGGAGATGATGAACAGGAATTAATCACATTGCCTTCTCCAAAAGACTTCTGTGTTTGTTTCTTCTTTTTCACTGTCTGTCCCTCGCGCCGGCCTTGTCATGATGTTCAGCGTGCTCACCGGCATTTATCTCCCCGGCTGAATCTCTACATCTCCTGTCCTTCTCACCATTATTTGCCTCTGAGCCTGCCTGTCTCCCTGCCACATTCTCTCTCATCTGTGTCGTTCTCTCTTCACTCACCCTTTTCTTCTTTTCTCTCCGCTGATCTTTTCATCTAACGGTCCATCCATCAAAATTACCCAGATTATATATTCCTTGTAATAATGTTGTGCCTTATAGTCAAGGATGGACTGAGGAGGTGAAAACACATCAGCCGAGTTAGAGATGGACATTAGTTAGCAGGATATTAGAAGCCCTGGGTGCACAAACAAACTTCCATCAGATGAAGAGAATTGCAATGTTACATTATCATATCTCCCTCAAGCCCTTTAATGCAATTTTTCCCTCATCATGCTCCCATAAACTTATATTGGATTTGCACTGTACGCTATGTTTTAGTTCAGCGCTCATGCTTGAGAGAGGCAACTGAGGTACATGGCAATCGGGTCTCTTTGTAACTTGGACAAATAGAGGGCACTTAAAGAAAAGCATTTTTTCCCCATCTAACCTTAAAGAAACAGAAAAGGGGTTCAGTAATACATCTTTTTCTCTGTTGAGTTGAAAGGAGAGTGAGAGTAAATGACTATCGATTGGCCAGCCGCAGGGCTGGGGTTCGTGGCCTGCTAACTGCTAGTCTGGCTGAGTGGCTATTATTAGCATTGCTCAGTATGTCGTGCACGACCCAGGTAAGTGGCTGTGCCTGACAAATGCTGTTTGCCAGCCCAGTCCATTATCTGTGGGTAGCAGGACGACCGCTGGGCCTTGCTGCTAATATGCAAGGAGATGCTTATCAGTTCAAATTAAGAGGAGGCCTTCCAGAGACCAAGAGATGTAATTGTTTTTGACAAACCACGGCCCTGCAGCCATGAACCCTCCAGAGAGGAAATAGATGCGTCTCTTCTCCAGGGTTGGGAGGCGGAGGGTGAGGGTTGAGGGGGCCGCCCTGCGAGACGGCCTCCCTCTCACATTCCAATGGATCGGTATTAAGGTTAATGCTATTTCATCTGAGGATCCTTCACAAGCATGCAGATGAACTCCTTCTCCTGAGTGTGTAATCTAATCTGGCACCGGTTAGGCTGTATGACATAGATTTAGAAGCCATTAAAACAAGTGCAAAACGTTTTTAAATTTTAATGAGTTGATGTGTTTAACATGTTTATGTAGTATTTCTGCTTTGTTAGATAGAATACAGTGGAAAGTGACAGGAACAATGAGAGAGAGGGAGAGAGAGAGAGAGAGAGAGAGAGAGAGAGAGAGAGAGAGAGAGATGACATTCTGTGAACCAGATTTGAAACCACAGTGCCCTGGAATATGGTGTCCCTGCTGACCTGCCAGGCCAAACACATTTTCTCAGTCTGTAAGAGGGACTTCCTCTTACAGTATATGAACTTGGTGGCCTTGTTAGCCTCTGGAGTACCTTTCACCTTAAAACTGTGTTTTCACTGTTTTTGCGGTGCAGCAGCCTCTGTAGTAATGTCTGATATAACAATTCACAGGGAACAAAATGGAAAATTACCTGTAATTTCCCTGACATGTTTATGCATTAGACAGATGAACTGGGGCGAATAAATTGCCATGACTGCTCCTGTGAATACATCTCCATCTCAACGAGCAAGTTCAAATGCTCCTGCCTTCCAACTATCGCAGCAGTTTGGATGCGGAAACAATGAGGAGGGCAACTGTGTGAAACAGTATGTATGTGAGTGGTATTTTTCCATTTATATTGGAGTTGGTTTTGTAGCATTTGTACTGTACTAGAAGGTATTGTAAGTTAAAGATGTTATGTGTAGCAATGTAAAATCAATAATTCATCATCACACTCATTTTGAGAATTTAGTATAATCACTGTAAACAAATTAGACCATCAACTTAAAAGGCTAACTGCCTTTAAACTACATTGTGCGCCACTGGTTCAGATTTTGCAGGAAGTCTGTCTCTGTGACTGTTTTATGTCACAAAAGAGGAACTGCTTCACTTTGCATGTACTGCACAGCTTGATTCCAGTTTCACTGTTCTGACTGCGTAGTTTCATGTTCATGTTGGCTTACCTCACTGAAATTCATAGTGGCTGTTTATCAGGGATTTTACTGACTCATTTACCGAAACACATTTGGAGGAACACCAGGGGGAACAAGCGGCAATGTCCTCTGCTAAAGAAAGCAACAGCGGTTCTGGGAAATTTGGTCTTAATTTTGAAAAACAAATTTGCTCTATACAGTGTTATGTCATGTCCTCAGTGTTTTTTTGTCCCTGTAGTGTTGATGTATTGCTGTACCATAGCGTTGTAGTGTAATAGTGTCTTGTGTTAACCTGCTTGCCAACTGAAAATAATTCCCTACACTGAGGAACAACTGAGTCATATGGTAAAGAAAATCACATTGCAGTTACTTTGACAGATATTGGGCCAAATGGAAGAGCATTTTCATATTTTTTTATCTTCATTTTGTCTTACGTCTGCAAGGTGATCTTCTGCAAGTCAGCCACGTCGGATTCAGCTAACGCTTGTTACGTCAGAGAATTTTACCTATAATGAATTCTACCTGCTTGTAAATGAGTGTGCATCATGAGACTTGTTAATCAGTACAGGTGGCGCCCCCAAAATGCCATAAAAGGCAGATATCAAGCTGGAAGTTTCATTCGCAAATTTGCTATCCTATCATAGTGTTCATATTGTTGTATCATATTGTTCTATAGTGGGAGCAACTGCAACTTATTCAATTTCCCCAATGGGATCAATAAAGTATTCTGATATTGCACGATTGTCATGTCCATTCAAACTGAGGGGGCAATTTTTTGAACTCTGACTTTGTATTGGACAGTTCAGCTGCAGCATAGACAAAGTTATTTTATCTCAAAATGTGGCTGTACCAATGCAGAATTTGGTTGGGTAGCGTGAGTTGGACGTGAGCCAACAGCTAAACCAATGCTTGTGTGCTCTAGCTTGCAACACCAGGATGTGCTTTCATTGTTTTTGATCTACTGCTGGTGCTAAGAAGAAGTGTCAAAGCTTCCAAAGCTGACGTCTTTCTTTTACACTAAGCTATTCTCACATGCCACCAGCAACATTAAACAGCAACAGTATCGTAAAGTACAGCTTAACACATCAGTTTTCATTAGAATTAAATATTCTGCAATTAGACTTGCTTTGATATGCACTTCCATGTCAGTTTTGCAGCTAATTGGGAGCGGTGTGTTGTGTGTGTGCAGCAGACTGTCGCAGAATGAGTTGTGTCTGGACAGCGTTGCTTCTCGGTGCCGTTCTGTCCTCACGTGTACTCGCTTCCATCGACTGTTGCCGACTGCATCATAAGCATGTGTATTTACATGCCTCAGTGTATGCCGTGCAATCAAATTAAAATGACAGACACATAAACATTTACAGTCAGATATACATCAGTATTCAGAGCTACCTGTGCACAATCAAAGTGGTAAAGAGATCTGGTCGATAGGCATGAGCACTTCTGACGGCTGCTCCCTCAGGGAGATGGGTTTACTAATTGTTGGTTTTTACTGGCCATTTTACGCTCTGTTAGCCTGTATTTATGGCACAGAAAGAGAGAGGGAGAGAAGAGGGGGAGAGATACCCAGTCTTCACCGAGATGGGACAGAAAGGGGATATGTCTTGGAAGATTGCCCTTAAGTGCTGTTTCAGTCGTAGCCACAGAATTACAATGGAGAGGAACAGCGGGGGTTGAAGTTGGAAGAGAGAGACAAAGAATTGTAGACAGAGCAGATGATCCAATCTGGTAGTTCAATCTGACAACTGCAGAACGCACAACACGCTTTCAAACACAGTCATTACTCTGGATCATAGCAGAAAACCAGGTCAGAGGGTGGTTTTGTACCCAAAAGTCAGAATTTGGACTGTTGTTGGACGCACCGTGTCACTGCATATTATATATTCCAATCTGCACTCATTAGGATCTGTTGTCCTCACTCCCATGCCAGGAAAACAGACCCAGTTTTTTTTTTTTTTTTTTTTCCCTTGGAAACGTTTGTTGAAGCTGCTTTTGCATTTGAGCCATATGGTTGGGCCCTGTTACAAGCTGTTCAGCTGAACATGAATACAAAAGTTAGGTACCCAGAGACATCATTAAGACTGAGGAGGGGTGCTAAAAAGTTTCGAAGGCTTTGAACTGTACATAGTCTATTTTTTTTTTTTTTAGTATTTCTCTCTCTGCTGTGAAGTGGTCATCTCACAACACAACTACCTGTACTTGTTTTTGTAGTGCTCCATTCTTCTAATCATGTATAATGCCATTATTGATCCCTGCGTAGAAAATATCTCTTATTAGAGCTGTTTATTTTTGTACACTCAAAATAGCAATAATTAGTTAACTCATGCTTGTCATTATGCCACAAAAATGCAAGAGCAAATCCAATTTGCTGAACATCTAAGGTCTTTTGTGTAAATAAGTTCCAAATGATGACATTTGATGGATTTATATGGATGCTATTATGAAATTCACATAACATACATACTGTACGTACAAACATCCGCACATATATGCACTCATGCAGCAGCATACCCAGCAGTTTCGACACTGAGATCTGAAACCAATTTAATATCTGTCATGTCCCCATTAAAATCTGAGCGTTAATTACACCTTATAAAAAGCCTGTCATGTTTCATAATCCCACAAGCGGCAACAATTCAAACTCAATCAGCCACTGAGATCTAGCCTTGAATTAGCACGCTGTCAATCTGGAATTAGATGGCTGTCCGGGCCGTCCAAGGATGTCGTTTAAACATGTTTATTATTCCCATTCCACATCTTATATCTGACCTTGAAGCTTCGGAGCCCGTTCTCTCTCCTGCCAGCTCGGACTGAAGGAGGTAGTGCGCTGCCAGTGTGCCAGAGGACAAGTGGTGCTACGCTCAGTTGAGATGCAGATCACGTTAGCCTGCCGTTGGCTGGCTGGCTGCTGCTGCGACGCGGGCTAGAACTCACACATCTGACCTGGTTGTTTCTCCCTCGGTTCATCTGTTTGTTCAGCTTCCCACCATGCCTCTTTCTCTCCACCTATCTCCTGGGCCCATCACAGCCATTTATTTAATAGCTGGTCCTCTTCCTGCATGTCTTTGTCATTAACAGTCAGATATTCCCCTCAGACCACAAGAAAGTGGGTGAAAGAGAGAGAGAGAGAGAGAGAGCGAGAGTGAGCTTGTTTCTGCTAACAGACCAATTTCCTCCCTCATGGCTGGCTGAAAATGGAAGCAGCTACCAGCTAGTAGCAACTGCTCTGTGCCAGCTGCCCCTATGTCTATACATAGGATAACTAGGCATTATCTATAAGTGCTGTAGGTGGATGGGATCTGACATCCCGAGCCTCTTTATCATCGTTATTTAGGTTTACTGAAGACCTTGTTTAGAACTTGAAAGGCACTGAAGCACACCGGTCTTTTGATGCCATTTACACCTTGCATTCCATGTAGTCGCCTTGCCCTTCAATAAAAACAGAAATACACCAGTGAAAATAAATCATACGCTTTACTCCACAGTTTCTGTATGGTGCAGTCTATGCAAACAGTATGTACCTGTTCTCTAGCCTCTAACCAGTGATTCTGAAAACAAGTTACTTGGAGCTTTCACGCCCCTGCATTTGTTGACCTGAGCTGGACGCTGTGCAGACCCCGCGATGCATTCGTGAAGACGGCTTTGAAGCCTAAAGGGATGGACTGGGAAGGTCAATAAATGTGAAGTGCCCACAGGCAGAAAAATGAAAAGGGACCCAGATGAACCACTAAGACTTATCACCTAGCCGTGACCTGTCTGTAGCCCCCCCCCCCACAGAGGCAGAATAGGTTATAGTTTAAGTGGCTGTCATGTTGATGTCTGTGGCAGGCCAGGAGGAGGCGGGCACGCCGCACCGGTCTGGGAGATCAGCAGCTCGTGCCTGACAGGAAACAAAATGTCATGCAAAGCCGCTGTGATTGACATATTTTCTCTCAATCTTTGGTGGATTCGGGTCATCTGTGGAATGCCTGCTGAAATCTTGACATTTGAAGTATCCAGTTAGATTACAGATAATACAGTACTCTGTTGTGCACTGCAAAAATCTGAACAAGTCATTTCAGCTAGCATAGTACGTTAAGATTTGATTTTTTTTAAAACAAGGTTAATATAATTTCACTTGTTTCCAACGCACTTGCTGCAGGAATTTTCTTGTAATTGATTGCCATTTCTGTTTTATTGCCTTGTATAATATATTGTCATGATGATGACAACAATAATAATAATGATAATAATGAAATAAGTGAAACAGCATTGTCATTGCAAATGAAATGATCTCATTAGCATAATTATTCATTTGCTATTAAGAAAGTTTATAAAATTAAGAGGAAATGTATGCAAAATATATGCAGGTGTGACAACTAGATACGAGCAGAGGTGAAGAATATGGATGACACATATAAAGAGGGGCTGCTACATCTGGTGTTTTATTTCACTTGATACTCAAGGTAAGCCAGCAAAGTGTACCCGTGGAATTCAACTTGTTAACACATTTAATTGTAGTTAACAACACGATCAGTGAAAATGGAAATGTGTGACATTGTTTTAAATAGCACCTTACAATTGACAATGTGTCACATTTTTTCATTCTCTACATAACAGTGATAATTGGATATATATATAAGTCCTAATCCTGAGTTCATTTGGCGTTGTACTTTTTAGATGTTTAAGATACAGTACATTCACATACCGTAGATTCCTGAAGAGTATGATCGTCTCCCACAAGTGATGATCAGGGATGAGACTTTGGCTTGTGTTTGCCCGTCTGTCCATCATGTGCTATTCCTGAGCCTCTGCCAGCCTGCTTAGGATGAAATTTGGGGGAATGATGGATTTTGATACTAGGTTCCAGCATTTTGAATATAAATCTGATTGGCCTGCCACAGCGCCACCACCAGGCCAACAGGGCAATAAGCTTCATGCTCAATGTCTCAGATACAGCTGGGGAATGATGTGTTTTTTGCATTTATGTCCAGTATTAGAAAATGAAACTGACACTGGCCCACCACAGCACCACCAACAGGCCAAGAAGGCCCCAAGCTCCAAGCAGCAGTGAAAAAAGCAAAAGCAATTACACCCAGGGCAACTTGCACCAAACGTGGGGGACATCATGGTCACCGTCGACTTGTTTAATGCGTGAAATTGAGCCTTTGGCAAGTTTTATAAGCCTACCATAAGTTTTATTCGGTGCTTGTGAAGATTACTTGCATAAATAAGCCATATACAACCTCCAAATATATTTAATTTTTATGTTCAGCTGTTTACTTGTTCAGCCAATCAATTTAAGAATGAAAAAATAAACAGGTGTTTCACGAGTGTTGTTCTAATGCAAATTTTAATGTATTTCTGAACATTGTGTAAACAAAGTTACAATCAGGGCAGCTACAGCGTTATCCCAGTTTTTACCTTCTCTTATCCTGAGAGCCCTAAGCGGTCACACACACCATCTACAGCTGAGGAGGCCCTTACAGGAGGCCGGGAATTTAATGAATGGAGTATACATTTTTCAAAGACTTAAATGATTTCTCAGTACATCCTCCTCCTCACCGAAGCCTGTGCATCCTTAAGAGACTTCAGAATCAGAAATAGAGATGTAAAGAGTCAGAGTGATTTCTACATATGCATGCATGTGCTCATGTCTTCAGGCCAGCCTGAGGCTTTACACAGTCATTTAGCTCTGTGGTCCATGACTGAATTAAAATCAAAGACCACTCTCAAACCTCCAACCTTGACCTGGAGGCTTCCTACTGTATGCTGGCTGGAATTATATAACACACCCACACAGCGTGCACATCCATATGCACATGTTTGTGGGCACAGACATGTATAGAAATATATGGACATACTCAGGGACACACACACACACTCTCTCTCTCTCTCCCTCTGTCTCTCACACACACACACACACAAAGCTCCATCCCTCCCCACACCTCTCTCTTCTCTGCCACTAGGTCCTCTTCTACCGTTGCCCATTCACTCATGGATGAAATGAAGTATACTCTGCTGTGTGGATGGATACCTGCTCGAGTTAAACTCAGTCTGACAGGCTCTAATGCCCTGGTCAGTGCGCTAAATGAGGTATTGGGAGATTGTCTGGTATAGAGAAAGCTTCCTCTGCTCTTATTCTCAGTGGCCTTTGCCTCTCTTTCTAAATAGATTTGCAGTGATGGTACTTGATGGAGAAAACAGGGCCCTTTGGTTCAAATAATATATTCTACATCATCCAAACCCTTTACAAGGAGCATGAGAACAAACCGTGGTAATCGAAAACCCTAATGGTGTCAAAGTTGAAGTCATGCTCTGACCTTTTTTGCTCCGACCTTATCCTCCCGATGAGAATACATGTTTGCTATCTCATCATCGCAGTATCCCTTCTACACAGACTGGTATACATTGTGGCCCATGTATACAGTACAATGTGTGAATGCTCTGAACAGCGTATTGGCTTTTGCTGTGAAGTCAGATGGCTATTTGTGACTTGATTGATCGTGATGGATTACTTGCAGGGCGGCTTGTGGAAATCTAAGTGTTCTGAGGGGAGCTGAGAACACGGGCAACAGAGCAAATCATTGAGGCGATCGACCAAAAGCTCTGTGGTCAATTTAAAAGTGAGGAGCTAAATATGGATGCCAAGGGTTTTGGGGGGGTTATGCTCCTTTTCTCCGTCTGCCTTTATCCATATCGTGTCATTACAAACATTCTGGTTTCACTACCTCCTCTCCTCTCCTCTCTAGCATCATGTTTAGTGCTGCTGACATGAACAATGGTACCAACGTCCCAGCCTAGCTAGAAGGAGCACCTCGACAATTCACACTGATTGTTCTCAAATTGCCCGGCTGGGAGAATCACCTCTTCTGTTTGATGCTCTAAAGTGCCTCTGATTCCGTTGGGACAAGCGTCCCCGACTCTCGCAGATTTTTCATTTTTCTTACACCCGCCTTTGATTCTTAGGGGTAAGAGTGTACAGCGTGGTAGTGGAATATTGTCTGTGCAGCTCAAGGAAAACAAAGCAAAGCAGAGCAGAGGAGTCGGGGTATGGCTTCATCCATCTCAGGCCAGACTTATCACACTCCAAGGAAGTCATTCTACTGCGGGAAAAAAAGTTTGCTACCACAATACGTTTTTTTTCTATCTATCTATCTAGATGCCTTTTCCATCAAATTTTATGTCCATCATGTTCACCTTACACGTGCCACATTCGTTATTTAAGAATTAAAATGCCATAAATTACAACCAAATTCACTCATATAAATTGCTAAATCACCACATAGATAACTATGAACAACTAAATTGAGGAAACTGGTTTTCATCTCCTTATTGACTTTGTGGTCAAACAGAAGTCCAGTCTCACCCAGTAGAGCTCCTATTGTGGCTTGGACCAGGGCTACAATTATTTATAAAAATTAATTCATGGATATGACCCTTTTCAGCATTTTGAAAGACCAATGTGAATTTTTTTAACTACATCTAAACATTTGATTTCTCAATAGACAAAGAGATAATATGAAAAGATGGTGATTGTAATTCTTAGCATGATGTTTTCTTATCTCACAGTAAAAGATTTGGAGATGGTCTGACCACCATCTTGATTTGATATTGTATTTAGCTTGGTGATGGTCTTTATTCTAAAACACCAGTAGTATAATGAGGCCATGATATTTGATGTGTGTACTTGACTGGCTCTGGGCTTTAATTAATCAGTCCTGGGTCAAAAAGCAATCACAAATAATTCTTGACATTTGTTTTCCAAGCACCAGATGGAAGGAGTTCACAGCATCAAGCACAAGTTATGTCAGATGTTACTTGTAAAGTTGAATATGCAAAGGTGACCTTCAGTTGCTTTCTTATTGTCTAAACTTTCTGGCACTGATCATTATTATTGTCTTGCCTATCTGACACCTACATTTGTTAAAACCGATCATGACAAGCATTTTCACAAACTATTTCACTCAGGTCTTCAGTAAACATGGACATACTGCCACATCCATCCAAAAGAAGTTCAGAGGGAGAGATCACAGAAAAAAAAATCACACCTACTGAAAACTGTAGTCTTTAGATGTGTAATGACAATTTATCTCCCAGAAATGGATCTGTCATTTGTGTGTCACAGATGTCATGGTATTTTATCACTGGAGCTCACTGAGGGGTCTCTGACATGGTTTCAAACAGTGGATCATTCTGTTCACTGGTTTTCCACCTTTTATAGTTCGCCCGCGTTGCAAGAGTTGCAAATGTGTGTGTGTGAGTGTGTGTAAACTGAGCAATAGGAGTGTCCAGACAGTTGTGATGATGAATGTGTGTGTATCATCAGAGCTGTGAGTGTGACAGGTCTGCCATTACCTGAGAGTGATAGCTCAAATGGAGCAACTATAATTACTGGCCTGTCAGGCAGGCAGCCCTGCCGACTATACCATGTCTACGCACTTTAATTGAAAACACCAACAGATTGGCATGCTGCATTAAACCCCTGCATTGAGCTCTATAAAGCTCTTTATTGGAAATACAATATGCTTTGTTTACCTCTCTTTCAGCAGTGCGCCAGGTGACAGTGATGGGAATTTTGTTTTGTGACAGGAATGAATTCATAGTTGGTCTCTGCAGTTAAATGCCGTGTATGATATGAGTGTTGTTCACTTGTTTATGTTAAAACACCTGCTATAAAATCATGCTGTGCAATAAAAGCTCATATTCCATGCATGGTTCCATGTTGGTGTGCCATGCCAGCTCTTAGCCCTGTCTGTTCAGTGTGCTGTGTTTTTCTGCGTTGTAGTCAAACTCTCTGCCTCGATGCATGTGCGAGTGTGATTAGCAAAGCGGTCGTGCTCGTGCATGTCTCTTGTTTGACTTTTGGCTCACCTTTGAACCCCATTATCTCTGACGAAACAGATGCATGCGTGTCCTTCCCGGGCGGGCTTATCGCCTGCCACTCCTCGCTTGTCCAATTTGTCTGAGAGATGCATGGATGAGTCCTGCCATCCCCAACCCTCCCGTCGACCCCTCCCCTGTGAACAAGACAGAGACCTTTGAGGGATGTCCCTGCCTAATCCCTCCACCTTGCCCTGCATTGACGGCCTGTGTTTATCAGCCAGCGCAGGTTAGTCTTGAGAGACTCTGCGTGGGGGAGAAATAAATAGAAAGTAAAAATCAATATGGACTACATCAATGGGCCCTGTGGTATGAAATAGGTTTATTCAGCACAATATCTCACCAAACTGTGGGTAGTTATTAAAATCATGTCAAGACTGGTCATCAGTCAGTTCAATCAGAAGGGTTTAATCTAGGCAGTTCAATATGTAGTGCACTGTATAGGGAGTAAGTTATACCCCTTTTTCCACCGGAGGAACTATTGTGGGGAACACAGCCCTTTTCAGGAACCTGTAACCCTTATCCATGTTTCTGACGGAGGAACCAGTCCCTGTCCTTGTCCTGGGGGACCCAAAATGGTCCCTGCAGTCAAGGTATGACTCTCCAAGTTCATGGGGGTCGTCACAGTTGAGTTTTAGTGCTGAACATCCATCACTGGTTAAATATTTGACACAAGTATTGCAAAGGTATCATCCTCGCCTTTGTTAAAAACAGGATTGAGTGACTGCGCACACAAAATGTTCTATCGAGAGATCAGCTAGTAATCGAGAGAAAAGCATACTGATCGTCTTCACGTGCAACTGCACGCCATGTCACAGCTGATCTCTGCGGAAAAGCAACTTCGTCTTTTCAGCTCTAGCTTTGTCTCGTGTCCTCAATCTCATGTTTGACCTCTGCCTGTCCCAGATACAACATCACAGCAGCACAGTAGTAAATAACTATGAACATAACAGCTTCAGCATGTTCCATGTTTACGGACCATGCTATTGTCAGTCGCACAGAATGGCTGGACACCTCCTGCTTTTTTGCATTATTAAGTTAGCTGTGCTTGGGGTGCGATGGATACGCAAACACGTAAGAGCTTAGGGTCCTCACTTCGGCCCTGGACCCTTCATCCAACAGCGAGACCCAGGAACTTTGGCCCCAAAGGTTTGTGGTGGGAAAGGGGCGTAAGTGAGTAAAGTGGCACCCAGTATTTATAATGTGATTTGCATTAGGCCTGTCAGCAAACTTCAACTGAGCTCATCATTGCTGGTAAAGGTACACAGAGCTGCTAACTTCATACTATTGAGTCAGCACTGCAATGGGCATAAGGGCACCTCTAACCAGCTCTCTTTTATTACTTTCTCTCTCTTTCTCTGTCTGTGATTCTGAGTTTCTGAGTTTGACTTTCACCCGGGCTTGTGTGAGCCTCTGCAGAATACCGCTCCACACTGCGTTTCTCTGGGCTTTGCTGACAGGGCAGAAGCGGGCTGAGGCAGCCGTCAGTGATGTAAAGCTGCCAGTGTTTATGTATGGCTTTAGAGGCCGCCTTGCCAAGATAAGCCAGGTTGCTGCATCTACATGATGAGCTATCAGATATTTAAGGCTATTGGATTCCGCCGCCGATAAAAAGGCAGCACTTTCCCGTGTTACCATCGAGCCCTGTCAAGCTTTATGGCTTAACGTATCGGCCAGTATCCCGCCACAGTCTCAAATTACAATGAATTACAATAAAGCGGCAGATTGGTGGGGTTATCAGATGTAAAATAGCTGCGAGAAATGATGGGAGATGTTCCCTGTGATTGGAGAGCGTAATCTCCTTGCTGTTTGTAACATTTTGAAAAGAGAAAAGCTATCACAAACACCCAGAACAGAGTAGTATACTTTGGCAATAACAATTTCAAGAAATGTCCAGAGTGGAGAGCTCTACTGGGAGTGTGTCTTGACGCGGCCACTGCATTTGTTCAACGCACCATCTGAATTGATTAGATAAAAGAGCTGGTATTCAAACAGGATTGGGTCTGAATGCTATCTTTATAGGCTATTATTGCACCGGTGGAGTTTTAGTCTCCATGTTATTCACAGCACAGACAGTAACAGTTGTTTTCCTCTAAGCCTCTATGCTCTGCCTCCCTCTTTTGTTGTTACTTGTACTTACTGCAAATATGTGTAGGTGTTGTTCTGCGGTAATTGCTCACTACCATTTTGGTGCTTGGGCCTGACGGTTGTTTTACTCACAAAAACAACAACCAAAAAAAAAAAGTGTTGTTAGCTTGATAATTGTTTGCCACCATTTTCATTTCTTGATGTTGTCTGCATTGATTGTGCTTTTGCCTCAGACGGGATGAAAAAAAAAATCCTTGAAAAGACAACGAAGTCTCAACAAATGACCTTATTTTCCACTGAGGTTAGGTTGCATAAGGCTTTGTCTGCCTTACTGTGCATGAAATGAGAGGATTCAACAGACAACTGGCTGTGCAACCAAGACGACAAGGTGCACTGTTGTTCTGTGTGTAAAAGGAAGTGCTATAGGAAGTGTTTTGTATTCTGCAAGTCTTATCCATTATAAACTGCCACTGTTCCCTGTTTTGTCTGCTTGACTCTTATCTAATAAGATGAGAGTTTTGATGTTTACCATTCTGTGGTCTAAGGAGAAATCACACCAAAAATGTCACCATGACTTCCAGTATCCTGCCAGTGTGCAGCAAATGGTTGAATGCTGGAAATGTGTGCTGTTAGGGCGTGAACACACATAGCGTCTTTATTTCAACTCCCACCACTGTTACCTGATAACATTACTTCAGCCCTCAGTGTCTGCCTCTCAACTAGCAACCACTTTGTTGTCATATTTAATCTAGTTTGCAGAAAATGTAAACAATATAGCTAACTAGCCAACCGGTAAAATCAGCTGAGCCAAGGATGCACTGTGCAGGCTACGTCGATTGACCCACCGGCGCTAAAAACGGTCTTGGTGGCGCTTTTTCCTTTAAAAAGGTGCTACATGTGTTCACGCCCTTATAAGACATTGTTGCATTGTGTAAGGAAATACACTTAAATGAATCCAAATGAATGGGTCTGGCCTAGGTTACTTTTTTAAGGCCTTTCTGATGAATAGCAGGCTTGGTTATCCTCTCAGTGTGGGGCTCTAATAAGCCCAGGGACCCAGTCAAGGCCCAAAAGAGAAGCTCGATTTAAACCAATCTAGAGGAGCAGGGAGCATGATTTACGATGTGGGACCGACTGCAGTGCAGCTCCTCTCCTGCAGACCCCCTTCTACAGCCAATCACAGGCAAAACACTCAACACTTCCTGCTCCGGCTGGCTGTGGACCCTATGTGGTACTGCTGCCTTCACTGTTGTCACTGCTTCTAATCTATTTGATTGATTATCAGCCTAATCCCTGCATTATTCCATGCATTTTGTCTTGCACTTTCACTATGAGGAGTTAAATGGCTAGAGACACAGTTAACCATTTCCTGTGTTTTTGCTCTGTTTCCATTTCTTGTGTTTTTACTGCACGTTGGGCAATTACGATTACCTGTAAAGGTCAGCTTTGGGTAAACCATGCATGTGATTTGCACCCATCACTCAGAGTGATGAATGTTTTAACGCTAACAGTCCGGGGTCATATATCACTCTCTCTGCGATTCTACCCTGTGTCACATCTATTGAAGTAATGGAGCTGTCCTCAAATGAAACATGCTCTGGTCTTTCCCTCAGGGGGTTTCATTTCTCTCAATGAATCTAGCCAATACACCACCAGACCCTGGAGGCATAGACCTTTGCCAAAATGCAGATTGCGGAGCAAGAGGGAGGGAGACAGAAATGGAGAAAGAGCCCTTTCTCTGCAAACATGGATGCATTTTCACATAGATATACCTGCTTTTTTCTCACCAAAACATAACCCTGTAGTGGTTTTGCCCTTGAGGTGATGCACAACATAAGTCTATGCAGCAGCACCATAGAGAAGATAGCACAGTACAGGGAAGGAGTCGTGACCTCTGACCGTGCAGTCAGGACAGTATACAACTTCCTTTCACTCTGGAGTTCAGCTGTGTTGACACAAAATGACTTGGCTATTCTGGCAGGGAGAGAGGCGGGGAGAGAGGCAGGGTGTTATCAGGCCAGCATAGGAAGTCAGCCACTCAGAGTGATAACGCAGAAAACACATTCACATCAGACGAACCGCCTCATCCCTAGCCTTCCACTATCTCCCCCTCGCCCCTACTTCCTTTGAAACAAACAGTCAAAGAGTGACAAGTTTGGATTCGGAAGCCTCAGAGTCTGGGACTGTGGAATTAGTTTGGACGAAATTCAAGTTCTGGAAGAGAGGAAAAAGTCCTTTTGTCTGGACAGATAAGGTTTGAAGGGGTAGAGAGGAGTCTGTTGTGAATTTGAACACCACAAGCAACGGCTTGAGGAGAAATTTTTCCATTAACTTTCGACCACAGTTAACATACAGAATGTTTCCCTCAGACAAACACAAATCCCATTCAAATATTCAACTTCTTCACTGCTTCACACTGAAATCTCACATTTCGTAGCATCTACCAGTGAGCACACCGCTGTACCTGGATACGGTAGTAGGATCTCACATTCCCTGCAGCCATTTTGTGATCAATCCTCAGCTCAGACACCGGACTTTTTCCTTTTCTTTTTCATAAAACAACACCTACCGTTACTACGGCAAAACACCAGCTATCAATCCATTAGGACTGACTCACTTAAGTGGGTGGGCAGAGTTGAGAAGTGCTACATTGTTCTCGTCCAACGATGCCCAACTGCCAGTCTGCCTGCCACGCAGCGGTCTCCTGACTCAATATCTGTAGCAGTGGGGAGGCACTCAGACATGAAAGCAGCTGTATTAAAATGCTTCTTTAAAAAATGGAACAAAGTCACTCAGCGTCTGATGTCTTAAGCGGATTGAGAGAAAATCCATCTGCCTTAATGTCAGCTCCACTGTCTATAGAGTATAGAGTAGTAGGCTTTGGGAATGTTAGTGATGAGTGGACTTACAGCTGACAGTGAAAGGTGAGTGGAGAATAGGGGGAAACAGGATTGGTTTCTTACTGGGAGACTGGTGCACACTTACTTTATTTGACTGCATAGCTTATAGGCAAAGAAGGGAGTGTGGTGGTGGTGGTGTGTGTGTGTGTGTGTGTGTGTGTGTGTGTGTGTGTGTGTGTGTGTGTGTGTGTGTGTGTGTGTGTATCTGTGTGTGTATGTGTGAGGGTGGGGGGAGTGGGGGTTCTTGTATGAGTTCTGCACCCTCTAGGAACCGAGATTTTAATTGGTGGTGACAGAGACATGACGGCCATTTTTTGCTTGCTTGCCTCCATCGTTGCATATTAAAAAGCGTATGGAAAACATGCCACAATTTTAGGAGGCATGACACATTAACCTATCACTTGTGTGTGAGTCATGATTGTCTGCGCGTCTGTGCAGGCTGTGTGTGCATGCAGGCTTGTGTGTTTGTGCGCCCGCATGCACGTGTATATGTTTGCGTGTGAGTGTGATGGCGTGTATGTTTCGGTGTAATCCCCTGCCTTCAGGCAGCATAAATCTGTGTTTGTTGTGTCTCATATACTGAAGTGAGGCTCTAAGAGGGCTCAACTTCATCTCGGAGTCATACCATGAATGCATCAGACATGATGCAGCAGCGCTTGCAAATATTTTATAATTATAGACGCATCACATTTTAGAAACTGAAACATTCGTCCCTAATTCTGCCTTCCAAGAAATGACTAGAACGTCAAATGTATGCATTTGGGGAATGTATTCCCAATCAAACAGAAACAACTGTCTAGAAACACAGACTATTCAGACAGAGTTTTCTCAGCTGTCCTTTGCAGTTGGAACCAAGGAAGCACATTCTTTGCCAAGGAGCTGAATACATTGCCAATGCCAATATAATATGCAAATTTTGTTAAAGCAAATGTAATTTTTGATTCCCCTTGTTGATTGCACTTAATGCAACTTGCAAAGTGAGGGAGATTTAATCAAATCAAAGAATGCATCTAATTTGACTCAAGTAGCAGATTAATCCTCTGCCACTGTAATATATTATGCAAATATTGGAAGTATGTGTTATTAAAAGCCTTTATTAATGAGAGCTGCAGTAAGCCTCTGTCATGTTAGGGTAGCGGTACACAGCAAAGAATGGAAATGTGTCTGTCCTGCAGAAATACTGCCTATAGTGATTTACATGTCTTTTATGTCAGCTAAGGCTATTAAAAGCTATTGATGCGTTCGTGTTCATTAATAGCACATGGCCAGCATAAATCACATTCAGACTCATTTAAAACTTGCAAGGTTAAGTGATATCTATTGCTACATGTGGATGTGCTATAGCTGCAGGAACAAATAGCCAGCATTATATTTACATAGAACCCGCCTTAAACCTTAGGGTCCAGCCTTTTATAAATTTAAATCAATGGAGTAAAAGAAGCAGAGATGCTAACAGCATGTGATGGGTGTCCTGCTGTAAGCCTGTGCTAGCGTATAATGTGTGTTAATGTTAGCTGGACCTACTGGGCTGCTCTAACGTGGGGCTGAATTTTCCCCTGGGGATCACCGACTTATTTCTGCCATCCTCTGCACAATCCACCGTATGCCGGTGCATTATGTTTTTCATTATCTACGACCACATTTTTTTCCCCTCACTCGCTCACACCTCCCACTGCGCTGGACAACATCTAACAATAGGGCATGGCGATTAAAAGAAATGTCAGTGCATTCATTAATAATTCTACAGAGTCCTGCTGCGCTTGCTGTGCTTATTCAGTCATATCGGGCGTCGTGGAATTATACAATTGCCGTGGCGCATGGCACACTCCTGCGTTGGTGTATGTGAGTGAGTGAGTGTGCGTTTTGTCTGTGTGCGTCGACTGTGTGTTTGTGTGTGCACCTTGGCAACAGCCATGACCTCTGACCTTTTCCACGGTCTTATTATATGGATCCGGTCTCAATGGATTGTCAAGGACAGGAATATTGAACAATTGAGCTACATTAAAAGAGAGGGAAATGGATTCTTGCAGCTGGTCGTCTCTCGTTCTCTGTTTTTTCTCTTTCTCTTACACTCCCTTCCTCCCTCGCTGCCTCTTTTCCTTCTCGCCAACACTATTCCTCTCTTGCCTGGGGGGCAGGCCACATCTGGCCAGACATCCAGGCAAGGCGATGCCTGAGGGAGAGCCATGCAGCTGGCTGAGGTGTGGTGCTGGGGGTCGGGTTAACAAGGGGAAGTTGGGGTGGGGGGGTGCGTGGAACTCACTCTGCCTCTGATTCAACAACATGGTGCTTTTTT
>OMKZ01010129.1:31668-43583 GCA_900302535.1 Neoniphon sammara | reverse complement strand
AACCACAACTTCCACCCCCCACCTCTCTCTGATTTATCATTTCCTCATCAAGACTTGGGACTTGCCTCAGATCAACCAGAGTCATTGTCTGTGATATCGATGGGCTCAATTCATTTTAAGATCCGATTTCACTGTGTTCGTGACACGAATATTAGACGCATTTCACTCAAAATGTGCGCAGTATGATGAATCACATAGTGAGTCACTGCATTTCTAATCATATTTTGTTACTTTGTCAGGTGAGAATTATGCCAACAAAAAGTTATTTATGAGCTCTATTGTCTACTACAGGATATCATGTGAATTCCAAAGTCCATAAGAGAGAGAGAGAGAGAGAGAGAGAGAGAGAGAGAGAGAGAGAGAGAGAGAGAGAGAGAGAGAGAGAGAGGATAGTGGTGCGATCCTGGAGCCACACGTTTTCCGACTTTCCCTTTCACCCGGAATAAAGGCTAGAGAGAATAAGACTCCTGAATTTTGTCTGTGTCATTGGTAAGTGTTTAACAACGTATTTTTACTATATGGTAAAATAAGAACTGACAGTGACGCACTGTGAAACTTTTTTTCTAACCTATTTTATTGCCGATAGTAAATTTAACCGACTGTAATATGTGATGGTTGCAAATAATGCATGCGTTTGCTTATCTTTGCGTAGCAAGTGGATTCCTGTCGAAGGGAGAGAAAAGTTTTTATCTGTGATTGAGCGGCCGCTCAACAGGTGGTTGTGCGCAGCGTCTTGTAGTATTTCGCATGAGAGCCATTATTCATTTTGATAGATGGGGTCCATATGGTATAAATAGAGCACAAGATACCCTGATTAATCTGTGCACCCGCCCTATTGTAATGAAATCAGCGGGGCAATGGTCATTATGGATAATCATATTGGACAATTAGTGTTGGATATTTACCCTCTTCTTGCTGTCTGAATAAAGAGATGCTCACATGCGGAAAATGCAGTTCTGATTTTTTTTTTTTTTTTTGTGTGTGTGTGTTTTTTATTTTTTATTATTGCGGTCCATTGCTATTTCTCTGTTATTCTTTGTGAATTTGGTGAGTAATAAGGTCCCTAAATATTTGTGTTGGGCAGGCAGTTATTGTATAAACACGAGACTATAAACACAAGGCGAGAACAGATTTACAGTCACTCCTTTCATTTCACATTCAAATCCAGAGAGGGGGTTGGAGATAGTTGATTATCCGTCATTTGGTTCTGTCTCTTATAATGGAATGCAATCGGTGATGGTTTATCAAGTGAGGTTCAAAATATGGGGGACAAACTGACAAGTTGACTTTAGGTATGTATATTTGTTTATTGGTTTACCCTGGCAGAAAAGCCTATATGCCTTTCATATACTTGACTTGGTTTCAAATATGTTTACATGTTAAGATCTATTATTTTATCAGCATCTTGTAGTTTTTACTGTTGGTATACTTTACTGCTTGTGTATGAACTTGATTCAGTCAGTTGTACCCTGAAGGTTTTTGACAAACCAGCAGCATCCAACATTTCTGTTGAGACATAGCACCCAACAAACATGGCATAATGGCATTGTGCATTTAACAGATTGATTCTTCCAGTCTTTCTTGAATAGTTTATTGATGTAGAATTGATGGAAGCAAAGAATCTGAGCATGGGGGAAATATGATGGGAGAAATTAAATCTAATTATATATTGTAATATATTTTGCCCCCTTAAATCTTGATGATAATGGTTAGTGTGACGTCAAGCTGTGCGAAAATCCCTAAGCCCCCATTACTGTTGTTTATCAGTATGCAGCGACAACACATGAGAGCTTGGTGCTCCTCTTTTTTTTTTTCCTCATCCTCCTCCTGCGTGAGTGTCATCAGGGGCCAGTGAGTAAGACAGAAAGGAAGAGAGAGAGAGAGTCTCAGACAGACACAGACACAATATGATCAACCTCTACAGCAGTGCCAATACATTAAATATAGCCTATGGAAAAGATGGCCTAGGTGGATATGAAATCACAACATGCTGTGTACCAACACTGTGTTCACAGGCTTAAGCTGGTCTGGAAGCTGGCTTGACAGAAAAAAACATATCTTGGCATTAGTCTGGGTCTCAGGGCTAGCATAAATTTCTTACATTCTGGTCCCAAGTTGGAAAAGTGGATGAGTCTCTGCTTTATAAAGAGCATCATTTCATAGTGCTGTCTTAACAAATGTGGGTGTTATATGGGCACCCTCAGCAGAGTTCAATGGGGGTATTAGTAGTAGTGCTGTATGTGTGGACAGTTTGCACAAACTGAGCAAGAAAGATCAAAGAAGTGAATAGGTATGGAACATTTTCTTTCAAAACAATATGTATAGTTAATAAGGTAAATTTGTGCAAAATGTTAATAAAAGGGATGCCATCCTCTCTGTATTTCCCCTCAAATCATTCTCTGGACACATGCCACATGAGGCATGGTTGCAATCCCAAAAGATCTAATGTTCTCATATTGGAGATATGGCTGCATTCATAATAAATTTGTTGGTGTCCAGCAAAAGCCATATGAATGGCTTTTCCTGCATGTTATTAGTACATCGACACAGCTATACTCCTGTAAGATGCCTTTTTGACTTTGAGGAATTTGATTTGATAAGAGTTGGATTCAATATTCTTGTGGGCAAAATGAAACATAGCTGTCTCTTGTGGGAGTAACTGTTTACCTAATGCTCTATGTTGAGCTTTGAGCTTGAGTGTCCTAAAAAGGTCAAATGATGTTTTTCAATTCACAAATTAATCACAGAAAGACCAATCTGTGCTAACTATATACAGAAGCAACCACCTGCCTCCATAGCAACAGATTTATTTTAGTCCACAGTCTTAAAAATCAATACCTCATACAGTTAACATCAGTGTCTTTCAGCCCCAAAACATGTCTGCACATGGACAAGTTACAACAAAGCATTTTTCCTGTTCTGTGCTATTGATCTGTTATTGATGCGATTCTGTCATCCCATTCTGAAGACTGTGAGGACAGTTTTAGCAGAGGCATCTTGCTGTGCTTTGTAGTTTCAAAACTCTGATCAAACATGGTACAGTGAAGGTCTATTTTATAAATCCTATACGCCCAAGACACAGATTATGTTATACAACAACGAAAGCATTGGTATGTCTCTACTGCCTTCTGTCAGTCTGAGTAGTCGGCTGCTGTGTTATTGATGAAGTTTGCCACCCTCCTCCTCCTGTGATTGCCAAGCCAACTGGACAGTGAAACAGAGAGAGACAGAGGGATTTCACTTATCAATTATTCCATCCCAACCAAAAAGATTACGAGAGAAAGAAAAGATGCTTTCCTATGCTTAGGCTCCTAAAGAGCTATTACATTTTCCCCATGTATCTGCTCTCTTGAGTACCTATAAAAATCCTTTTTGTTAAATTTGAATGTCCATTTTAACACTACTGATAATGGCCTGACCTGTAATTTTCTTTCTGTTTTCTAGATGTTAACTGTTTGGATTTATGTGTCTACTAACCACTGGACTACAGATCAAGAAAAATTTGATAAGCATCTTTTCCAGTATTTACAGGATCGCCTGTTCTGATTAGCCAACAGTTTCACTGGTCAATATTAAATGTTGGACCAAGCTGAGTAAATTGTGCCCTACATTGGGACCCAGTACACAATGCATTTGGGTTTTGATACACAGTTTAAGAAACACATTGACCTACAGTATTCCACGATGTGAGCGGATCTAGAGGTGACCCTCCCAAATACCATGATGGAATCTGGTCCAGTGCCATCCACAGACCTTCTACATCTCAACAACAATATTATCAACAACAGCTTGAGTGACCTTTATGGACATGACAAGAGCAACCACACCCTGTCCCACCATGACCACTTACACAGTGCCATTCTGGGAGTCTTCCTGGGACTTCTCTCCCTCCTCACCATCATCATGAACCTCCTGGTTCTCTATGCCGTGAAGAGGGAGAAGAGCCTTCACACGGTGGGGAACCTGTACATTGTCAGTCTGTCTGTGGCTGATCTGATCGTGGGGACCACAGTGATGCCCCTGAACCTGGTGTATTTGCTGGAGGACGAGTGGAAACTGGGTCGGGCTGTTTGCCAGTTTTGGCTCATCACGGACTACGTGGCCAGCACAGCCTCCATTTTTAGTGTGTTTATCCTGTGTTTGGACCGTTACCGATCTGTCCGACAGCCACTGAAGTACCTGAAATACCGAACCCGCAGAAGGGCAAGTGTGATGATATCCGGTGCCTGGCTGCTGTCTATGATGTGGATTATTCCTATTTTAGGATGGAGGTCTTTCACTAATGTAGACCTGAAACCTGAGGCAGAGAACAAGTGTGACACGGATTTTCGCTTCGTTACATGGTTTAAGGTCATCACAGCCGTGTTCAACTTCTATGTACCGTCAGTTTTGATGTTGTGGTTTTATATGCACATCTACATGGCAGTGAGGCAACATCTCAGGGAGAGAGAAAGAATCATCCACCCAACTGATTCATTTGGGGAAAATGAGAACGGACAAAATGCTCCGTCCCCTGAAAAAAAAGATTACAAATCATCCAGGGGGGACAGCAAAGTATTTGTGGAATACTCTAAAAGAGACCGCCTGCTGGATCAGAACACTCTCGATCAGACATATTATCTTGAGGATGTGGATAAAAGCCAAAAGGATTCCTTCAGATCTCAAAGAAAAACTGGTGCAAAGTGCCCGCAAACGTCACTGCTTGCCATGACGACAAAACGACTTGGAGTGCCGCGAAAAGTCAAGAGCTGCTCCTTGTCCCCTCAGGAGAAGCCGCCTGACACTGGGATTCCCCTGAAACGGCCCTCACTGTCACATGACTTAATTTGCTCTGATGAAAATATTGAGCGCAAACATCACACCTCTATAAATGAGTGCCACATCACAGTGCCAAACTCCATGAGCGCAGTCTGTGATATAGGCCAGGTGTCAGACGTATTGGACGTGCAGAGATACACCACGGTGCTGTGCAACAACAATGACCTCAGCCACCCCCTTCCATGGACGGAGGAAGTGGTTGAAGATAGCAGGTTGGACCCAGCCAATGCAGCAACTCTGAAACAGGCTTGGCAGAGGTTTATTGACCAATCACGTCAGCGCATCCAAAGCCTGAGGATCCATAAAGAGCACAAGGCAGCCAAGCAGCTAGGCTTCATCATTGCTGCGTTCTTGTTGTGTTGGATACCGTATTTCATAGCTTTCATGGTCATGGCTTTCTGTAGGGAGTGTGTCCACCATGACCTTCACATGTTCACTATATGGCTGGGGTACATCAACTCCACTCTCAACCCCTTTATATACCCTCTCTGCAATGGAAACTTTAAACGGGTGTTCAGAAGTATTCTGCACATACCTAGATTGTGACAGATTTATGGTTAAATAAATCTGTTCTGTGGCAGTAAATCTCGAATATTGTGAAATACTGTAGAGCACAGGAAGAACAAAACTGTTTGAACGGTGCTGACATTTAGTGGTTCTTCATTAACATTTTTAGATGGAACCAGCAGCTAGTATAAGTCACTCTGCAGGTTTGTTGTTCCCAAAAAATTCAAAAACCAAGACTCCACCTGTGCTATTGCAGGAAGCAGCTATAAAGACTCTGAGCTTGATAGCTGCATCAGCTTTATTCAGCTTTGTTGGTGAATCATAAGTTGGCCACACCAGAGATCCCAGGTTCTCATCACAAGTGAGTAATTTTGACACCAAGCCGGTTGCAGCTTATCAGGAATTGTATGCTTGTCTTAATTAGTAAGGCAAAACAGTCTAAAACAATTATATAAATTTCGAGTTCAGTCAGTTAAATGTTTTGACCGGGTCTTTTCAGATGTTTGCCTTATGGTGAATATCTTTCAAAGTGTATAGGCCTACAAAATTGTGTAAATGTACAGTATTTATTTTCTTTAGTGATTTCTATTTATTCTTGATATTATTTTTGTAACCCACTGCACACTGACTCAGACTCAATATGGAAATGGTTGAGTAAAATGGCGAAATGTTATTTATATTGTCAATAGTGTAATTATCAACCTGTTTGGTTTCCTGATCCATGGATGTGGTCCATGGCAGAAAAGCTTATTCCTTCCTTTTTTTTTTTCTTTTTTTTTTTAAATAAAAATTGGATTAATTTATGTATTTATTTTTCTCGTAATTCTGAAGTACAGAATCATAGCTCTAACATTATGTGTTACATGCTGAAACATGTACCACATTATAGACCACAGAAAACAGAATATGGAACATAATTTGCAATGCCCTTATGATGCTAGCTCATGGAAAACACAGACCTTTGGTAGTATCTGGCAAGTTTTTAACCCAGGGGGGTCCTGGTTTGGAATATGTTCTGTATTTTGCCATTGTTTTAATGCATCCTTCTGTTTAGAGGCTTTCAAAGCCCCAGCTATTATCTTGTTAAAAAATACAACCATCTTAATAATAATAAACTAACTTGCTTTATTTTTATCATGTGTGCTTTGCCAACTCACTGCTTGCCAAGCATAATAGTAGACTAGGTAAGTGCATGAGGTACAGTCAAATACTCTGACAATAAAGGCTTAATATGAAATAAAAAAAAAAACGTAATAAATAACACATTTACATGCCAAATAAATCAGTTGCACTTTAATATTTTAACCATGTTGTTTACATGCCTGCATTACAGGTCCTTCCTCACTGTCATCCAAACATTACAGTGTCTGCTGGGCAACATGCAACTTGGCAATGATCTGAGGTTTGAAATGAAGATTTTTTTTCCCCCACAAAATTGCTCTTATAGCTGGTCTAATGCAGCATGTTTTGTAATTACATCACAAATTATTGTTCCACAGTGGAAGAACAATCATACACTTTAAATTAAACCCAGTGTCAGTGTTTTCGCATTTAGTAGATATATGAAACACATATTGCTTTCATCAGGTTGTGAAGATGAAGCATCACACCACATTGTTGTTTCTGAATGGAAGAGCCTACTACCTGCAATTCTATAGTGACAAAATGAAGGAATTTTACAATATCCATTCAGTCTAACATATCAGCTGAAATGACAATTTTCCTGGTCTCACTCATATGTTCAATAAATATCATATTTTCCTAATGTGTGTGAACTGCACAACAGTTGTAATATGGTTTTATGATACCAAAAGTTGCTAAGTTTGCCTATAAAAAATCTTGTACATGAAATCCACATTTCCTGTGTACAATAAACACAAAGGGGTTGTGTGAGTCACCACTCAGCCAAACCAAACAAATCATAGTGGGTGGATCTGAGCTGGAAGGGGTGATGATGTGCGTAGGACTTACTTTGTGTGTATCATGTGTGAGACTGTACTGAGTACAAGATAATAATGGGGATCATCCATCAACAAAGGGGAGCCACAGTCAAATTGGTATCCGGGTAAAGCATTGACTGGTGACTACATCAAAACACTTGTTCAAATGAAGAAAAAGGTTTGCATTATAAAGGCTGTAATAGTGTAGGATTCATGATTCTCTTGTTGTTTAGATCAGTTACTCCTCAGAGGGCAAGGTAAATGGAAATAACTACAATTAAATTTTAAGTAATGACCTTCATCTTATAGTGAGGCGTTTCTTTCCAGCATTGTTTCAGTGTCAGTGCTGTCATCTGCTGGGTGAAAGTAGTCATTTAATGGTCTGATGAGCATGAAAACAATGTGAACACCGTTACAAGAGTTGGACAGCATTTTCCCAATATAATACACTAATTTCTCACGGTAGAATGGCCTCATGTCTGTCCTGTAATTTCATACGCTGGCAAAATCTATCACACAGTGAGACGTGGTTATGGTCTGGCTACAGTCCATTGTTAATACAACTTCTGATTGTTTCCTTATTTTGGTGATTACCTGAACATGCCCATCATTTGTGCAGTGATAAATTGCGAGGTCAATATACTCTAACTCCGCTCTCCTATATAAGTTGATGGTAATGAGGTTCAGAGGTTTTCATGTACTTCATTATGAAGATAAAAGTGGGTAAGTTCTGTATACATGCATATACCCTTATGTTGCTTATATCCATGTATGTATTTTAGGCTACCCCCATAAACCATATGCACATGAAACAGTGACACCAGGACACTATTTTGTGCTCACATAGTGGCTGAGGGAAAAATTGGCAACAAGTGAAACAGGTATATGTTGGTTGTAGCCGTGCGAACATTAAAAGCTGTAACAGCACAACAATGGTTTTGAATCTGATAAACTCAGGGGATAGTTTATGTGGGAAAGTAAGCCTAGCACAATCCTACAAGTGCCATTGCCAAAATAAAAAAACAAACAAAAATGATACAGTAATGGAGCCAAATTGTGTTTGGTTTAAATGAACAGCATGGTTAGCAATAGGTCATTCTATGCTGATAACTGTGTGCAAGACACCATGGTTAGTTATTACATAGAACACCTGGATATAATATGTGCAAACAAAACACTGGCACCAAACTTGGCAGAGGGATGTAATAAGTTTTAATAATTCATTATCTATTACAGAATGCCGACTATTGTGATTACACGTTTATTTATATATTATAATAGCCTACCTCTATTACTTTTCCTGCATAACGGTAGCCTTCTTTTGTTTCAGTGCAAACGTGATCTAATCTAGCACTGACTATAATCAATAAGAGCATTAATGCAGGACGGCAAGCTAGTAAGCAAGCTGGTTTGACCTGCAGCTTACAATATAGACCTGCATGCAGACTACTGTCAAACTTGTTGGCATATCTTATTCAGCCAATGAATTTGGCTCGGGGAATGTGACTGGACTAGAAAAGTCCCAGTTGGACTGAAGATGCTCTGCACCGCCTTATAACTAGGTCACTTGAGAAAGGCTACACTCACTTACAAACTGGATGGAAAAACCAACGATTAGCCATTAATGACAGTCAGTTGTTTCACACGAGGAGTCCTAATTCCTACGACTTGAAAGTATTCCTGTGTTTCACTGATGCAGCTCGTTATGCTAACCCTACTTCTTGCTAACCTGCAGCAGCGTGACTTTACAGCATCCTAGTATCCATCTGTGTGCCTCAAAATGAAAAGGAACGGCGCGTACAAGTTTTTGTCAGTTTTCTCCTGCTTCGTCGTTTGCATGTTCTTGTTTTTGTTTTGGTTCTTCGTGTTTTACTCGATGGTGCTCGCGCCATAAAGCCAGAGATAAGAGATAGCAGCTAAGCTAATAACATTAGCATCATAGGAATTGTCACCCAGATTACCCACACTGCATTGCTTTATTGACAAGCCGCGCGATCATATGATCTTGACCAGGAAGTAAGGTTTTCTGGTAAGTGTAAAATGAGTGTAACAGTAGCAAGATTGTTATATCATATTATTCATGGCTCAGACATTTGCCCGGTTAACTAGTTGGTGCCGAATACAACGTTATGTTGCCAGCTCGTTATTTGCCTCCCTGAAGTTGTTTTTCGTGTTAAAATAACGTTAGAACAGTGCCTGTTAAGTTTGCCTGCTCTGTGTTGTCTGTGCTCCTGCATGCAATGACAGTGCCTGCAAGTGCTGAAAAATGTCTTCAAACGTCTTGAATTGTTCATCTAATTTGCAAGCCCTCAAAGTAAAATTTTTAATTCAGACTAAGAGGTCGTGAAAATGTTGAGGTCTCTTGGTGCAATATCTTTGGTAGTAAGAAGTCAGCCAAATCACGTAGGACTTTTTCCCCATTTTATCCCTTTCATATCAGGTGCGATATTCGTCTTTCACTTCACTTTAAATGGCAGCAAAAAGATGTCAAATCTTATAAGTTGACAACCTTAGCGAATCTAACTGATCAGTAGGAAATTAGCTGTTATCAGATCACATGGTTTTGATATATTGCAGCCACGGTCAGGCTCTCTCATGTGATGATAATGTTTTTTCTCACGGTTTGTTGCACATGGTTTAGATATAGGCCACAGTTTTTGCATCTTGCTGACTGATTGATTGAGTTATAAACTGATTCAGTTCGCCCAGTGATTTAGTTGATGGATTGAATGCCTTTGCTGTATTTGAGACAATACTCTCACTGGTCATCAGTGGCCAATTAGTGTCTATGTTAGGCCTGTGAGTGTAATTTATAAATATGAATGAGACCCAGTGATTTTCTATGTAAATGGTCTCTGCTCCTTTTCCCCTTCACAGATTATATAGCCTGCCAGTGATAGTATGTGCTGTAACCTAGAACTGTTTTCTTTCACAGCTTGTATAACTTGGCTGCATAGTCTATCAGCAAAGTCCTGATGGCGTCTGGTTTTGCTGAAGCAGGGTCCTCCACTGCAGACCCCAAGCTGCAGTTTGCTCCCTTCAGCAGTGCTTTGGAGGCTGGCTTCTGGCATCAGCTTACTCAGAAGAAACTCAATGACTACAGGTTGGACGAGAGCCCCAAAAGCATCAAAGGATACTATTATAATGGTGAGATGGGCAATCAGAGTGATTTCTGGTGATTGTGGTGGTATGGTATTGCTGTTGCTGTTAAAATATTTTTGGACAGGTGTATACACACACACACACACACACACACACACAAACAGAGCAAAGTACAAACTGAAGTTAAGTTACAAATGTCATACCATAATGGTTAGAAGGATAAAGTGTTAGTCTGTACAGCCTGGATGGTATGCTAACTTTTCAGTGTATGATGAAAGCATCTGGTGGTTTGAGATTCAACCTGCAAGCCTTTATGGTAACTGCTGTTTTTCCACACTTGCAACAACTAGGCCTAATATTATGAATATGTTTCGTTATGCAATTACACACATACACACAGACTGAGCAAGAGGATTTTCTTGAAATTAGACCAGTAGTTTCAAACAGTGAGTGAGAAACAGCTCTTACAACTTTTTCTTCACATTTTTCTTTAAAAAGGTGACCCAGTTGGTTTGCCCACTCGCCTGACTTTGGAGTTCAGTGCATTTGATGCGTAAGTATGGTGCTAGAATTGCCTATAACCTCCTGTCAGTCAGTTCTAAGTTGGGTATCAGTCATAAATTCCAAGAAAGCGGCTGATTTACACTACACATATTGACTAAACACAAAAACTGATTCAGGATTAGTCACATGCTTGTATTTCTTTGTGAGCTAAAACTGATTTTAAGTACTATTGTATTGTTCTGTTACTTTAAGTAATTAGAGTATGAATAAGATTATGGCAATCATGATTAAGACTTCACTTTCATCTAATTTGCACATGTACATGATGTACATGATGACATAACATATGATCTAGTAGGATTTGTAGGTAAGATCAATTTGTTAGTGGATGAGGAAATAAATTTATTATTTATTTGTAGGCTTTATGAAAACTTACAAAATGTGTGACAGTTACTGTATGAAAAAGCTTTATACAAATCAAGGAAGGAAGAGTCAAAAGTTATACATTACACAAGTCAATATCTTTGAATATTTAATCCATCTGCCCAGTGGTAAGTGGCTTGCACTTTGTTTGAGGCTATGCATGGCTGCTGCAACTGCAGTAACACCTTTACTGAGATCCAGATGCAGTTATCATTACCGTAGTTCAAATTAATTTCCTGTTTTCTAGACTTCTGGGAAATTAATTTCTTATTATTGCTATTAATAAATGCTGAGCTAACTTTCCATTGTAGGAGGGAATAATGCATGGGGCAGCTAACTGGGTCAGGTCAGGTTTGCGCCCGGAGTTGAGTATGTTAACATTTACACTATCTGGCGCATAATAAACATTAATTATTGCTATCATTTTTTTATTGTTATTATCTCTACTTAACACAAGGTAAATGTAATATGATGTATGTCTTGCTGTCAGGGATGGTCCGACTCCGGCCCGCTGCTGTCCGGCTGTTGGCACGCTGTATAACACCAACACACTAGATGCCTTTAAGACCACTGATAAGAAGGCTCTGCTAGAGAAAGAGGCCATGGAGGTAAAAGACTAAT
>OMKZ01010129.1:6467-31648 GCA_900302535.1 Neoniphon sammara | reverse complement strand
ACACACACACACACACACACACTCTTACACACACACACACACACACACACACGCAGTCTTGTGGAAGAATGTCTGTAAAACAGGCATGACATCAGATTTGAGCACTTAATTGATAAAAGTGAAGAATTTGATTATTAACGGTTTAGCTTGTTTTGTATTTGATAAATAAAATTAAACTTTCACCTTTTTATGATACAGAGAAATAATTTCAGATAAAACTATTGCATAATTGTATAAATGCAATTGTCGTGATTACTTTGAAGACATATGTTGTATTGTTCACTGCCTGTTGTTTTGTAGATATGGGATGCTATACAGTCTGGGGCTGCACTGAAGGACCCGTCCATCCTCTGCAGATTCATCCTGCTGACCTTCGCAGTGCGTATGAACAGTCTTGTGAATGCATTCTGACATACATTTCATACATCTGTGACATTTTTGTGTGGCTGACATTTTTCTTTCTTTCTTTCTTTGTTTCTTTCTTTCTTTCTTTCCTTAGGATCTGAAGAAGTACCATTTCTACTATTGGTTCTGCTTCCCTGCACTCTGTTTCTCAGAGGGGATCAAGATTATCCAGCAGCCCTCTACACTAGAGCAGGTTTTCTCAGCCAAACAGGTAGGCTGTTAGAATATTGATACACTATCAGTGGAATAAATATTTGGACAGTTTCAAATTATACTGCACTTGAATCAATAGGAGCATTCACTTGAGAGCTCTCAGGCTTTGTTTGACACAAATAAAGAGTGTAATGTAGCAATATAATATAACATTTAATGAACAATGATTGTTGTTCAAAGAAAATACTGTTAACTGTTATTCCATGTTTAACTTTGTGCTACACTGGCTTATAAATCTGAATATTTCCCATTCCCTTTTCCTGCACCTCAGACCTAAGGAAGAGCAAAAGTTGTAGTTTTAGTCCTTAAGATGCAGCACTGAGGTTGCCAAAGTTGAGACGAGTAGTGGTGTGTTTGGAGGATGAGTCTGTTTTTTATCTCAGGAAAATGCACCCGTGCTTTTGAAGAGAAGAAGGGAAATTGTCTTCAAATGCATGCATGAGAACAAACTTCAGGCTTCAAGCATGGAGCAGGAGCAGGATCCATATGTCACTTATTAAAACGCCTTTATTTTTCCATGGCTAGTTGCTACAACAAGAACTTAAAAAAACACCTCTTTTGACCTCTGCAGGTCTTCAACAGTATTAAAAATGGAAGGAAGTGTTTCACTGAACGGAAGGTGTGTCTCATTGTTCATTAGGACAAAGGGCAGGTGATAATGGACATGGATGTGGAGGCACTTCCTGAAGAGGTGCCAAATTAACAGGAGCAAATCAAAAGACACCTTTTTGCATTACGCATTCAATGATGTACAATTAAATAGAGTTTCATAAAATATTTATAAGAAAGGTGTGTAATCAACTTCCTCATCTATGAGGAACTTGATTACAGACCCTCCTTAAATTTAACACAACCTCGTCCAACCCCTGGCCTAAATGAGGAAGCTGATTGCAGAGGTCAAAGCTGTTTACTTTTTTCATCCTTGTTATAGCAACTAATCACGGAAAAATAAAGTGGATGACGAAACTGTTGCCATTTGGTTCAGGCTGTGCTGGTTTAATATGGGCTGTAGGTCTCTGCCCGGCCGGCATCTGCCTGTTGACTTCTAAAGCTGCTACCAGTTGGGTTTGAAACTTGATGACTTTGGTGATCCAAGAATTTGGTTAAACAGTCAAACAGTGCTCTCTCACCTCATATTGAGTGATACTTGCCTGATTTTTTTCAGAACTGTAGTAACTTCCACTTCATTAAATGTTGATGCTGCACACCAGCTAGGCGCTGTAGGGCCGGACAGCATCTGTAGTCGTGTGTTTTTGTAATGATTGCACAACAGTTATTGCAATGTAGCTTAGCCTTGCACAATTATGTGTGTCAACTGCCATAGTCATTTCCCACTTTGCTACTGTCATCCAATCTCAGTTTATAATGTTTAAAGTGTAGAGTCAGATTATGCAAACAGATTGGGTTTTGCACCACTTATAAAATTGATGTTTAAAAATATTGGTGTAATAATCAGAAAATACATACATTTTCTCTCTGTTATTCATTTTCCCCTCCAAGGTGATTTAGTTTTATGTTTTTCACATTAATATTTATGGTAGCACTCTCTGAAGCTACCATATCTGTGGAGCATTATGCTGTAAGGACACTCTTAAGGAATTAAAATGCGTGCCTGATCACCTTGCTTATTAGAATACAATGCTCACAGCATTACATCAACACTCATAAAGCATTAGCTCTCCTAAAAGGTGAAATTGATTATAAGTTTGAGCACCTCATGAATATTTATGACTAGCTGTCTATCAGAGGTTGTCTGACCTGAGTTCTAATGAATTATAATAATCTGTTTGTCAGGATGAGTCACTTTATGCTGAAGACACACATCATAGCATTATATGCGCTTATAGTTCATCCATGCAGCAACACGACTATCACTGTCATATGCATCATAATTACATATAATTCAGAATTATGCATTTTTATTCATGGTATGTTTCTAGGCAACACGTTATGACACCGTCTTGCTGATTATGTCTTTGTGCTTCCCGTGCAATGTCTAGCAATTGATCTGTGAGCTTTCCAAGTCCATCAGTTTTGAATGTAAAAACACAAGACACTCCTTTTTTTCCTCTTTACAGTTAATTTTATTATGAAGAAAGTGCGATAGTTATTCCGTTTTTTCCATATATGCATTGTTAATTTGGTTTGGGATTCGTCCACACAAACAGGTATCTTTGCTATGAAGTCCAGCAACCGGAAATACAAAGGCAGCAGTGCATGAGGTCAATAACTGCACTGTGATTGTTTTTGAGTGTCCTTGCAATGCTCTGTTGATATGCAAATCAGAGACAGATTATTATACTCAGCACTTCTGTCTCCCGTCTCTCCCTGTCCCAGATCACAGCCTTGCAGGAGGCGTATGATGGCCTGTGTGTCAGCAGGGGAACCACAGCAGTCCCTTACTTTTTGATGAAGTACACAGACGACAGCGTTCAGATGGCTCTCCTGTGCGATTGGGACTCATTCTTTACTGATACTAAGAAGGTGCTACTTCACTTTGTTCTGTGTATTTGATATTTTTGATCTCTCACAGCGAGTGCTGCCAACAGTTTTCAACTTCCCATATGGCTGCAGTTGTGTCCCAGTCCTCTGATAAAAGCTGTTACCATACTGCACATTGTTTGATTCTAGATTAATCTAACATGCATTTAAAGAACTGAACTTGCAAACAAGCAAGAATATTATGAATACTTTATTTTTTAGGTTTGATTTTTGCAGACATTTTACGATTCTAGCTCAACAGCGCAGCAGTGACGTACTGTAAACTACTTACACTACTTAGGCTAACGCAGCACTGCCTGCAGATATATCCTTTTACAGACATTAGATGTACACACATGCACATACACACACTTTGGTGATGTAAACACATTTTGTTTGGTTTCTCCAGGTTACTGTGGGCGTCTATGATCCGTGCACTCTGTCCCAGCATCCGGGCTGGCCTCTGAGAAATCTACTGGTGCTCCTCGCTTACCGATGGTAAACTGTGTGTGTGCATGTGTGCGTGTGTGTGTGTGTGTGTGTGTGTGTGTGTGTGTGTGTGTGTGTGTGTGGGAGGTCCTCACTTTGGTTTTGCCTATAGATGTTTGTCAGCTGTACTTGGAGGCAAGGCTACAACCCCTGTCTGAACACTTAGTGTGATTATGGATGCTCATCTGAACTTCCAAGGTCATATTAGCCGCATCACTTCATAAGCTTTGTGTCATTTGAAAACATAAATAAAGTCCAAAGTTTTCTGTCACAGTCTGACTCAGAAACACGTATGGATGCCTATATTATGTAGTAGATTGACTATATGCCCTCGTTTCCTCTCTGCAGCAGTTTTAGTTTTATGCTGCTTGTCTGTAAAGCTTTGAATGCCCTGGCTTTGCAATACTTGTTTACAAAATATGATGACAACATATGAGACAACTTGGTCCCTCAGGTCCTCTGGGCCTTTTAGCTGTTCTAAGGATGAAGTCAAAAGCTGTTGCAGCTGCCTTTAACCATTACATTTCCAATTGTTGGAATAGCTTGACAGATGGCCCGAGGTGTCCCGCAGCTCTTTGAAAAGCAGGATGAAAACCTTCCTCTTCTTAAAGGCCTTTGACTATGGTTTATCACGATGTGTGTGCATGTTAATTAAACTCATTTAATGACTGAACTGATATAGACGACACTCTTAGATCTGCTTGAGTGAAGCACCATGACAAACATTGTGAGTGTAGTTGTAGGAGTCCATGAGGAGGAAAGTGACTTGCTTGATGATGATAACTATATGTAGGTGTCACCTCATATGATTTGGCTGTAAAAAAATATTCCATATGGCTTTTGGTCCGTTCATACAGTTTTGGAGGTACGTAAATAGTGGCAATGATCTCGAGAGGTTAATAACTATGATTATATTGTCATAAAAAGTTGCTGTGAGGAATTAGGTGGGTTTGGTGTGCTTTTTCTTTGTTTATAAAAATGCACTTTATGCACTTTTTTTGTTACAGTCTATTTCACTACTGTAGTTAATTGTATGAAAATGTGCTACACAAATAAACTGGCTTCCCTATAGGTATAACAGAAGATAAGAGCAGGAAAAAAAAATTATGCCAACATACCAAATCTGGGGCTCAGAAGCTGAGAATTTTGTTTCTCTCTGCTTTGATGTCCTGTCCATCATGACGGGAGCACAAACAGGTGCAGTTAGTGCAGATGCTAAATATGGAGCACTTCATTAGTATGTCGATTTTCCCTGACTCTCAGCTGGGGCACGCTGTTATTATCCACTGATAATGCAGCACCCTTGCACTAATTACCAGCACGTTAACTGTATGAGTGAGCTCAGATTACTGTGGCTCTCTGTTCTCAGTTTTTTGTATATGAAATGTGTTTGACTTGAAAAGGCTCTGTTTTAGGGGTTAGGTTAGGACTAGGATTAGAACTAGAACAAATTCTTAAGATCTTATTTATTTAATTTTGCCAGCACTTCTTGTTCTTAAAAGATCCAGGTGCAGTCACAGGAATATTGTCATATTGTGATCCTTACAAATGATTGCTTGTAATGTTGTGTAGGAATTTGGATGGATGCCTAGACTGTAATTTAAATGTTTTATTTAAATGTAGGTGAAGGATTGTGGTAGGTGTTAGATATTAGGTGAGCATCACTGTTTTGGCATTGTGGATTAAGGTTAGGGGGTTAATATTATTCGATGGCATATCTTTCAGAATTGTGTGTGTGTCTCTCTGTGTGTGTGTGTGTGTGTGTGTGTGTGTGCGTGTGTGTGTGTGTTTATCTGTTTCTAAGGCTTGTAATCAAAGCCATGTGTTGAACTATATGGCTACATCTCTCTGGCTTCAAGTACATTGTATATGCTTGTGATATACAGATACGCAGCAGTGTTTTCTGGTCGTTTCCTTTATTACATAAATCCTGTACCTCAAAGTACCAGAGATTAAATTGAGACTAATGGACGTCAAACCTTTAACATAAACCTTGGATGTGGCCTCCGGCTCTGCTTATACTTTAAAGCTAAAACAAAAAGACATAGTGACAAAAGACAGAATTTTACAGGAAGAATACATTTTGCTGAAATATTTACAAAAGAAGAAAGGCTTCTGCACACCCTGGGGGAATTTGTGCGGGCTTCAGATTTATTACTGAGTATTTAGTTCAGAATCCTTGTCAGAGCACATTTAAATATTTACACAAAGATTGAAAACAAGTGTCATTTTCATGGATGTACGTGCGCGCACACACACACCTCACTTTTTGCCCTGCAGGTCTAACTGCAGCCCAGTGGGCGCTGTTAATATTGCCATTTAGTCATCCTCCCACATAGCAAAGTGTTTATCCTTTTTACCGTACAGCGGTCTCACATTATTCCACGCAACTTCAAATTTATATGGTAAAGTGCCTCTCTAGTTCCTGTGAAATTCAGTGTTGATATCATGATGGTGCATGGTGGGAAATTTCCTGAGTCGGTGAAGACAGATAAAATTGTACCCAGCAGTTTTATCCACCGTCATCCCCTATCATGTCCAATATTGTGTCATCAAACACCTCATCTCAGTGCATTTCAGGATAGAGGATGTTTCCCTGGAATACACTTCTAATAAATCTATTATTAAAACGACTGTAGAGTTGAATTTATCCAAATCTGTCTAGAGATTGTTGTGGAGTAGAGACAGATTTGCCACTACAAGTCCTTGTAGCTGGTCTTGATGAGGGTTGAGTGCAAAGTTAATTTAGGAGGTAAATTGTACAATTAGATGAGTACATACAATTTGATTACACTGGAATAGATTAGATTAGTACCGTACAGTAATCACTGGTCACATCCACATTGCCCACAATTTTCTTCATAATTTTGAACATTTACACTTTTTCTTTTTCACTCTGAGATGTCATTGTCACTAATTTAATATCAGCAAAAATAGTCGCACTTGATTTTCTTGAGAGTCAAATGCTGGGACAAAATGAAATCCAAAATATGAGACAGTCTGACCCATGTATTCTTAATTGTAAGTTAATGTGTACATGCATGAGTTGCATTTGCAGTAAACAACACGTAAATCCCCACGATTAATTCCTTTTGATAATTACATCAAGAACCATTGTCTGAAAATTACATAAAAATAATTTCTGCATCTTGTGCTGCGTTTCTCGTCATATTATCGTTTGGTAATTTGGTAGAAACATTCAGTTTGGAAGTATACACTTTTAGGTTCATTATCAGTAGTTTTTTGCCCTACTTTTCCCTAGAGAGTCTAGTTTTTCCTGGCAGTCTTCATTTACTTCCAAAATATTTTCATTGCGTCATTGTTTATTTTTTTATTTATACAGGATAGTCCCAATGAGACTGACCTATGTAGCAATAAAATTCCGCGTGAACATCAGTGTCTTGGCTTATCAGCAGCAAACACTGGGGTCACAGGCATTTTTTATCCAATACAAACCTCATCAATCTTGTGCATGACTACACTTTCACTCCGTTTTAAATATAAACTGTTGATACTGGCTCTGATGGGGGAAGCTGGGATAACAATGCAGTCGTGATGTCTCGGTTGTTCGGTCGTGTCACTGGGGTTTGACGGTGTAAGCTGACCTCCGTCATCGAGCACCATAAAAGGGGAAATGCTGCTACGTGAATGTGTGTTTCTTATGTTGTTCGTTGCAACAAGTGTTCATTTGTTTGTGTTGTTTGTCACATCGGCATGAGAGAGAGAGAGCGAAAGAGCAAATTCCATGTTAGGTTGCATACTGTGTTAGGTGAGATTTTGATAATTTTAAACACAAATTGACTGTGTTGGCGATATTGTGGGTGCTGGTATGGTGGATTCGCCCTGACCACCGTCACATCCACCGCTGCAGATCATGGCTGGAATAACTGGAATACAGTTTATTTAAATTATTTCTGCTGTGCACTTTCATGACCCCTAGAAGAAGAACCTTAGTGATGATGGTGATGCCATGACCTTTCCTCCAGTGCCACCGCAAAGTCAAACTGAGGTCATTTAGGGGATACACCCTGCTGTTGATCACCGACTGTACATGTCTAGTTTCATCTGTTATATGTGTTTATATGTTTATTTGTAGATGCACATTATTTCTAAGAGTGGCTTTCTGACTATGTGTGTGTGTGTGTGTTTGTGTGTGTGTGTGTGGTGTGTATCAGGGGTTCAAAGCTGGACACGCTGGATGTGCTGTGCTTCAGGGACAGGACGCTCCAGGGAAGCCGCTCTGTTCAGCACAGCGTCATCTTCCAGGTCAAACTACCTGAACTTCCCCTCAATTCAGGTAATCTCCTGTCCTTTGTGTGTGTGTTTGTGCATGTGCATATCATTATGTATGCAGCTGCTTTGTCTTTGTGTGTGTGTGTGTGCATATGTCTGCATGTGTGGTTGTATCTGTGCATGTGATAGCATGTCTGTGTGTGCATGTGTGCGTCGGTATGTGTGCATGCATGTGTACATATATGCATTTGTCTTTGCTTTTTTTGTGTGTGTGATTATATTATGCAGAAATTGTATTTGATGCAAATCTGGACAATTATCGGTGTTGGTGAGCTCTTAGTTGTGGCTCACCTTCCATCGAGTGAGTCTGTTCCCTCTCAAGCTCGGCATGGCTTGAGAGGGAGCAGACTGGCAAAGCTTCTCTTTTATTCCTTTATCTGTTAGAATAAAGGATGAAAGCAATTTAAATGGTAATAGCAGACGGGGTTGGGAGGGGGCGGAGAGGCAGTGAAAGGCAGCGAAAGGCCTCCCATTGGAAGCTCTGTGATCTGTGAAGGTTTTTGTCGAGTTCACATGAGGTGTCTTGCTTAACCTCGTTCTCCCTCTTCAACACATTCTGCTTCTAATTAATTCACAGAGGAGGGTGTTTGTTCAACAAAACGCCATTCATCTATTCTGTTTTTGTTTGCCTTTTTATGGTATTTTTTTTGGATGAGATTAATCAGTCCACCTTGGTCCAGCTCTCTGACCAGGCTAGGTTAGGTGCAATTGCAAGTTAAAGGTGTGACTGCTCAGAGATGAAAGAGCCCAGATGATGAAAGGAGAGGGGAAGGTATATCGCCTGATTGTTGACCTGACCTATAGGTTTTATACATCTGGGAAGATGAAAGATTATGAATGAAAAAGGGGTCAACAGAGAGTGGCATCTCGTTATATATACATCTATCTCATTTTCTGTGGAAATAAACAATTATGTCAAGTAGGTCTGGGTGATATAAGGATTGATGTTGATGTGATACTGTATAAGACTAAATATCATCTGGGATAGCGGATTATCGTGATATGGCATAAGGTTTGTCCTGGTTTTTAAAAGCTTCATGCAAGGGATGTATTTTTTTGAACTAATTAGACTGACCAGATACCTTGATATTGAGGTATTCGGTCAAAGATAACGTGGTATTTGATCTTGTCCGTATCGCTCAGCCCTCATGTCGAGGTCAGTACACCCTGTTTTATATCATGTCTGTGATACAAGAGAGGCAAGGTATCATTTGGGCCGCCTTCAGCATCTCCCACTCGGTAATATAGTTTTATGTTTCTTTTAAATAATTACTGTGTCTTTTTCCCAGCGTGTCCTAAGAGTGTGGGCTGGGAGAAAAACCCTAAAGGAGCCATGGGACCCAGGATGGTCAACCTCAGTGAATGCATGGACCCCAAAAGGTAAGAGAGCTGACTGAAATATATGAAAAATGTTTACAAATTCAGAAATGTGAGTGAGTCAGCTGTCAGAATATAACACAGATAATTATTAAACTGTATTAGTTTAACACTATATATTGCTTAAAGGATGGCACCTATAGTTCCTGATTCTGTGCTGCCTTAACCAGCTGGACTATGCTGCTCCAAATTTTCCATTAAACCTACATGAGGGATACAAGTGTCAGTGTACAAAGTGAACATTGAGTTCAACCCTTTGGTACCCTGAGTTAAAACCATTTTCATCAGCTGAATTGAATGATATGGACAATTTAGGTCTTCATAAACGTGCCTGCACCTGTGACACAAGGTAATTATTAAGCTACAGCATACATTAATAATAAATCACAGTGCAAAACACACTGTCTGAAGATATATGCAACTCGTTGTTTTATCAACGCAACCACTCTGATATCAGAATTCTTAAGTTTTCCAATTCATTGTTTTTGAATGTTTTAGTCATGATTTCAGAATCTGTTTTACATTGGTGTTACATGGTTGTGGTGGTGCTATATTTCTAGTAGGCTAGTGTTTCCACATGATTTTAATTTCAGTACATTATTGGTGAATATAAACTGGCCATATTTGATCTTTTCCCGTATTCAATTCATCCGAGAGATTTTTGTTTTCACAGTGCTTTCCAGAGATAAATATTCTAAAGAGCATCTTTCATCCAACTGAAAACATGACTTTTTCATAAAGGTTACTGGTAGCCATAGTTATTTCTTTTTTCCCTGCCTTTATCCAGAAAATTTGTGGGTGGCACATTTTCAAATTGTACCAGAGTGATTTAGCAACTGAAAATAATAAATAAATAAATAAATAATCCCCAGGACACTTGTGGGCCTTGATGTTTTTCAGTTCTTGTCAGACACCTTTTCAGATGTCCACACTATCTGCAGAAGAGTGGTGACAGCTGCACCAATCTTCACAGAAAATGGCAAACTTCTTAGCACATCACAGTGTGAATGTAAGATGTGACTGTTTTTAGTGTGGGCAGGCAGTTTCCTTGAATTTAAGTGACAGTAACAAACTGCACTCAGAAAGCCCCTGGTGACACTGACAAACATTTGGCACTGTCTCCAGGCTTGCAGAGTCGTCAGTGGACCTGAACCTGAAGCTGATGAGATGGAGGCTGGTTCCTTCCCTGGACCTGGACAAGGTGGTCAACACCAAGTGTCTGCTGCTGGGTGCCGGGACGCTGGGCTGCAACGTAGCCAGGACTCTGATGGTAAAGGAGGGATAGATGGATGAATAGAGCATTGGGGTTATAGTTATTTCCTTCACTGGGCAGAGTGTAGCAGGTGTATGGCCTCTCTGGTTCATAGTCTCTGGTTCACAGCATTCAGAGCCTGTCCACACCTGGCTCAGCTGTGCTGCAGACAGACATGTTTCACAACCTGGTGAGAAATAGACAGAAGTCATGACATTACCCACAACCTACACAAAAAAGAATTATTGAATTATTATTAGTCTATATGGGATGTTTCCTTTATCTTGGAAAGCTTTAGTACAGATTTAATAGTAGTATTGAGCTGATATCACAAAATAAGTGATAAGGAGAAAAACATCAATAAAGCTGTCCCTTGTGGGGTTGTTTGTTCTGCTTGTAGATTCTTTAGTGGGTGGAAATCAATGTACATATGAGTTCATTGTGATCAGAAGAGGCCTGGAAGAAATTAGAACAATTAGAACATTTTCCAGGTTTAAAATGTTATGTAAAATGCTATGTGGGCAAAAAAGTTGTGGAATGTCATGAAATTTTGTTCATAACCTTTTTCCAACCATTCAAGTGATAAATGTGAAGCTCTGCTGCAGGTTGATGTAGTTATCTCTGAAGAATGAAAAACGTCTCCTGACTACATGAGTCCTGAGTGATAGTTATAGTAATCCTAATACTAATGATAATACTACTAATAATACTAATACAAGTAACAACAACAACAATAATAATAATGATAATGACAATAATGATAATAAACATTATTTGTATAACACCTTTCCAAACATAAAGTGCTCCACAACAGCAAAATAAAAGGCAGTTCAAGTAAAACAACAGTAGGCACATTATTAAAAGATCATAAAAATAAGTTAACAAATAAAATAGTACAAATATTAAAACCGATTATAAAAAATGAAAAGAGTAAATAATGGAGACATGGCTAGGAATTGAGCAGAAGTGCATTTAAAAAGCATTTTCACAAGAGATGTAGAGGAGAGAGATGTGGTTTATCTAATCTCTGGCAGGCCAGACCCGGGCACTCCTGGTTTTCAGTCTAGATCTTTGAATCTCCAGGAGTGACCTGCCAGAGGATTTTAACACTTGAGCTCATATGGGATTAAAAGTTCATATATATAATCAGCCCCATTCAGACCTTAAAAGTGATCATTGAAATCTTAAAATTGATTTTAAAATGCACAGGGAGCCAGTGTAATGAAGCTAAAAAAAGGGGTTTTAAGCACTCTTTGGTTAGCATTAGTCAGGAGTCTGGCAGTAGCATATTGAATTAACTGAAGTCTGGACATGTTGTGCTTGCTTAAACGTGAGTAGAGTGAGTTACATTGGTCTAAATGGGATGTGATGTATGCATGGATGGCAGTTTCCAGGTTATAGACAGCCACAGCAAGACAGTGAACAATCACACCAGCTCTGGTGGAAATTGCACATTATGAAGAATGTCTGTGTCCTCTCTTGGGTTTCACAGTGTAATGCTGTCAGACAATGCTGTGAATTTTGATCACTGTGCATTCTTTCTTTGATTTTACCTGTTTATGGTGGGACTATTTATTTTACTTTTATAATGCCATGTTTTTCCCATGAATTTTATTCACTATTTCGTAATAATACTTTTGGCCATAAATCACCGACAGCCTTTCTGTTTCTTGTTCAAATCTTTGCCCTTTTGACACCCCGTATTTTATGTTCAGGTTTGTTCCTGTGTCTATGTTTGCTTTTTTTTTTTTTAAATCGTTAATCTGTTTTCCTAAGATGGATATCTGTCAAATACTCAGTGTGGGAATGAAAAATGGCCCAAGTCTCATGTTTGTGTTTGAATGAAAGAGAGAGCCTTTAATGAAGAACAGCTAGAATAATAACATGGAAGTGTATCCATCTAAAATAGCTTATTGATTCCTCCAGTCTTTCAGAGCTAAAGTGGAATAGATTTTGTATTTCAGTTTTGAAATACTAAGGTCACTTACGCAAACTCAGCCTCCCATTCACTGTCAAAGAAGCTACTCCGGTCGGTACAAGTGTATCTTTTGTTCTCTAGATGTTCTCTCACAAATAGAGGCAGAGCCGTCCTAAAAAACATAACAGGGGCAAAATCTGTGCATTATGTTTCGGGATACACTGTGGTTGTCCTCTCCTCTCAGTGTGTGTTCTCTGTTCTGCAGGGCTGGGGAGTCAGACACATCACCTTTGTAGACAATGCAAAGATCTCCTACTCCAATCCGGTTCGACAGCCGCTCTATGAGTTCGAGGACTGCCTTGGAGGAGGCAAGTCCAAAGCCATGGCGGCTGTGGACCGACTCACCAAAATCTTTCCTGGAGTGGTGAGTAATAAGAAATCAATCAATAAAGGTCAAGTGAGTGTAATGTGATACTGGGCAGGTTGAGTGTCCTTTGTGGACACGACTCACACCAGAGCAGCAAGAGACCATTTTGTTAAATGTCACCATCTTTGCTGTGCTGCTCTACAGCATCATCAAAAAAAATGACAGATAATTTGCTCTTTCCTTTTATTGATTCCCTTATCCACCTGTACTTTTCAAATGTTTGCAGTGTCTCTTCAACTATCAGTATTTTCTTTTCAGCTGGTTTGCCGTAGAGCTTGTTTCTCCACGAGTAACGGGTGGTGTGATGTGTGTCCTTCAGTTAAAATTAGGTGTGCTGTGTGATCACATTGTGTGTGTGTGTGTGTGTGTGTGTGTGTGTGTGTGAGTGCTGGAAGTGCAAGCTGTGAAAGTGTGGTCTTGAAAAAACCTTTCACACAAATGTCGGATCAGGATGCGAACAGGGTGCACAGGGCTGAAGAAATTAAATGACACATTCCACTGGAGTGCACTGACTCGCTTACTTACTTACTTACAAACTTACTAAGCCCTTTATTAGCTGCAAAGAGACAAGGCTAATGTTTCGACACGTACCGTGTCTTCTTCAGAGCATAATGAACCATGGCAGAAATGACATCTTTTATCTCATCTGACCACGCAGGAATTCAAATCATAATGAGGTCATTCATCAGCCCATGTCAGCAATCGTGCATTTATATGCCATTGTGCAAATTCTACCCTGACTGACCCTGATCCAGGGAAGCCATGCCAGTTGAGATCAAACAGGTTAGACCCTTTCACTCTGCCAGTTTAACCCACTTGTACATGGGTCTTGGCTGTGGTGTGAAAGCAGCTTGAAAATCTCTCCTCTGATTTTGGCTTTCTAAAAAAAAAAAATAAGAAAAGCATGACAAGGCTCCTCTACATCATCCAAGAGGTTGATGGAACAAAGATTATGGCTTGACTTATTTGCGTTATTCTTTTACCTTTGGGTAACAGGTGTGAAATTGTATTTGCATTGACTCTATAATTTCATTAGCTGAGTTTTGTTTATTTTCGGCTTATAATCATATTCTTGTTTGATTGGTTGTGTCTCAGATGTGATGGCCAAACCATGCAGAAAATGAAGAGTTCTCTTTCTTACATATTAATGCTGGTGGTCTCATTATTTTGTTAATTAAAGAGCGGGATCTCTGGGGGGAAATGTTTCAGTCGACTACTAAGCAAGCAAACAGTCACAGCAGGGATGTGTTGTGGTGTGAAGGAATGGGCTTACTGCTCCTCCAAGCCGCTTGCACATTTTCTCAGTAAACACATACTTTGAAATGCATATTTGGTGTGAGTCATTGTGCGTGCGTGTGTATGTGCTCGGGGAGATGGTGCAGACAGTTCACAGCAGAATGATTCATCTGCCTCTTGCCCCAAATATCACAAAACCCTCATATTTATGGAATTCAAGAGACATTTACACTCTAACCTATTTTCATTTTTGTATGGGGTTAGAAGTTATTATTTCCTGTAGCGGCTTCGAAATGCTTAATCATACCTGCCTTTTATATGATGCCAGAAGACGGCACACGCACCAGAGGGGACGTCCAGGTTTGTAGTGTTTTGTTTTTGCCAGATATGCAAAGCCCAGCAACCCAGTGCAATGCTTTTGATGTCCTGAACCGTTTGATGCATCACCTTGAAGTCCAGTCAACTTACGGCCGCACGCTTTTTAGCTTTTGCAGGGCATGTTGAGCATACTGTCTCTGGAAAGTGGAGCACAGCCTGCGTAAAAGAATGTTTGCACCCACTGGGCCTCTGGGCAACTTGCGAGTTTTGACAAAACTGACTAAAACTGACTAAGAGCAGGCAGTGCAGAACTTTCCTGTCCCCGGCAAGGCTGTCTCCTCGAGCCTGTTATATCACACAGTTTGACTCACTGTCTGACCGGGAAAGCGCTGATGTAACTCGCCCCGAGCTCAGTGGGTTTGAAGCGTCAATTTGAAGCACTGACCTCTCTAAGGCTTGCAGTCAGGCCTTGGAAATAGGCTGCTCCCAATCTGGACAAGACACGGTGAGCCAGGATTTTAGGGTCAAAGATGAAAAGATCTGTGCTCCTTCTCTCACACATTTATGTGCGTGGGTGTATTAAGTCTAGAAAATACACAGTCATACAGGGACAAAACAATTTAAAAATGCATTTGGAAATTTTGCCAGACCTGCAGGTCACATGTGGGCTCAGTTTGATATTAAAATCCCTCTCTTCTCACTGTCTCTCTCTAAATATCATTTTATCGATTTCAGAGTGCTTTGTTGGCCTGATAAGATATGTCTTACAGTGTCAAAACATATGAGGACAACATTACAATCACAACAGTAAATCATAATAATAGCCTAACTAGGAATTCTGTGTTCTCTTTGAAGAAAACAGAAGGAAAACAGAAAAAGGAGAAATCTCTCTCTCTCTCTCTCTCTCTCTCTCTCTCTCTCTCTCCTGGGTGTAATAGATAGAGACAAACACCAGCATGGCCCTTGTGTTGTCATGATGTGTGGTGTCTGTCTAGACGCCTGTTTGCCTGTCCCTCTATACATGCTGCATCCATTCTTGCCTGCCCATCTCTAGCTCCTTTTGTGTCTGCTCACCTTCTTCCTCTTGGCCTGCGTAAGGACACAGAGGCATCAGGTGCATGTGTACAAGAAAGCGAGGGGGAAAGAATTGTGAGCCCAACGAGCCGATTGAATGGCATCACGGAAGAGCATTAGTCGAACAAAAAGGTTCCCTGGTTCACACGAGGACACAAAGTTGAAAATGTCACCAGCAGATTTCATATTTTGTCTATTGACAAAGACTGTCAAGTGACATTTATAGCTTGCAATGTTGGCACCGACTTTATTCGCTTTTAAAATTGTGTCAACAGTGTGGTCAGAGCTGGTTGATGATATCAACAGTGGCATTTTTAGGTTGTCATGAAATTATGTTTACTGTAGCTTTTCAGAGAGAGGATTTTTTTTCCTGTCTTAGCTGCAGGTTGTGGATGTTTACTGTGGAAATCGGAGGAAGATGAGCATTTTTACAGCTTGAATTCAACTCTTGCATGCTTAGCAACGCTGATCCCAGTGTGAAATGTAAATTTATGACTTGTAGTTTAACAGCTCCCACTCTTCAAATGTGAGGAGTGCAGGCGGGAGATCAGCTGATTCACGAATGGCTGCATATGCTCTTGTTCAGATCTCGCACCTCATCTCTGCCCTTTTCGGCAGTACTCTTTATTGAAAATTACTCTTGACATTTCCCTTTGCTTCGCTGTTCAGTCTGCCTTCCCTGGAGTTGTTTTCAGTCCTGCCATTTCAGCAGCCAACAGTGAGAGAAATTTGAGTTGTCCAACCATCAGAGGTCCTGCTTTACCCACTTTGTTTTAGCCTATCACATCTTTAAAAAGATATTTAGCAGAAGTGGAAGTAAATGATTTTGGGACTTCATTTCATGCTTCAGTCTTGACTTGTACAGGAGAGCTACATCTAGCTTACCCAGAAGTGATCATGATTTGATTATATATTCCACTGCGGGACTTTAAGGTGACCACATCTGCTCCCTTGCCACTGATTCATCTAGACTGTCAGATGTTCAGCAGGAATTATGCCAGGTGGCCATTTCTTCAGCTTCTGGCAGTGATGATTTTTATAATGCAGCTGGTCAGATTTGCAGGCTTTAAAGATAGGGAAAATTAAGTTGTCATTTCCAGGTCTTCCAGATGGAGAACCTAAAGAGACCATAAACAACGACAGTCTGGAAGCAGGTTTTATGAAAAGGACCTGTTACACAAAAAGTCTGGGAAAGTATTGGAAAATATCTTGATAGTATAATATTTAATTACACATGTGATGTAGTTGTAAGTTCACTGTTATGTCACTTTATGCTATTATGAAGAATAACTAGATATAAGGCCTGATTCAGACTGGATTATGTTATGTGGGTCTTTCTGAGATTGAGATCCAACAAAGAATAAAGCCCGCACACTCTATTTGTGTGACAAACAGACTGAAGCTGACAAAGATCCAGTGCAGATTGAAATGTTGTTTGTTACACAGTGAAGGTGTGTATGGAGCAATACAGTGTGCGGGCTTTTTTTCCTCTTTTGTTGTATGCTTTTTGGCCCTGAACCTGCTAAACTAGGTGTGTGTATGACTGTGTGTTGCTATTTATAGATTAAAATCCACACGCCAGACCTGTTCAGATGTGGGTGTGCATGTGTATGTATTTAGTTAATCTTAATGATACTTGCTATAGCCTGTTTGTGTTTTGTCCCCTTTTTGACCTTTTGCTCACATGATTGCATAAAACTGAAACCTGCTTAATGCTACCTGGCCACAGAATAGAGGCTTTTCAAGCACATAAATAGTGAGCCGTGTCTTGATTGCTTACCTGTGGGGAGTTGCTAATTGCTGTAAATGCCATTCCAATTATTCAGAGACCACTCAGAAACATTGCACAGTATAATTCATTTCCTTCAAGTTCATTTGATTCAGGAATTCCTGTTTTATTTGATGTCTTTGGCAATTATGAGGGTGCAGATTCCTTGGTGCGCTCGGTACAAATGGATTGAAGTCCGAGTCAGAATCTGTGTACCTGCCTCGATTTACATATTCATCACCTCAAGTGGGATCACATTTGCGTTAGTAAGTGGTACAGTGTAGTGGCCTTGCTCAGAGTTGTATGACCAAGGCATATCATCTTGATCACTGACCAAAATCCTCAAATCCAGGGGAAGTGTTAATAGCCTGTCTGGATATGGTCTGGATCCCTATTCCAGTCTAATAACCCCTCTCCAGATTCTTCTTCCTCGTCCCCTCTCATCCACCTCTTCTAATTTGAAACTTTGCTCACCTCCTGCTGTGGTCAGGTTGGTCAGGATGTCTCAGGCCATTAATGCACCTGCCCTTCTATTGATCTGGATCTGTAATGAGCTAGTTCCTCAACCTGCCAGCTCAATAATAAGCTGCCGTTCTTATCTCTGCTTATGTATGGCACGTCCTGCTCAGGGTGGGAATTAGGCAGTGGTGATCAAAGAGAAGGTTCTAAGCAAGTTTCTTTTTATTTATTTATTTATTTTGCAATGGGTGTGGCATGCTAAAATGACAATTCCATGTTTCACTGCATTGTATATACAGTGTTTTGCTCCATGTTAGATGAAGATGATTAATGAAAAGGAACAGGTAGGAAAATCTACAATGAAGAAAAAAAAATGTTACCACTAGCACTGCACAAGCACTTCAAAGCAAGAAAACGGACACAAAATAGACTCAAAAGCCCTGCTGGTTTTTATTGTAGCCGTCTAATCAGGGATTGATTTATACCTGGGATGGCAGGTGAATGCAATTAACTGCAATTAATTAGCTGGCAGGCTTGAAAACCAGCAGCATGCAGATTCCCAAGGTCCCAAACACTGATTTCAGCTACACTGGGCTTTCTAAATGAAATAGAAATATTTCAGTAGTACTTATATGTCATTTCTTTATGATATCATAAACTCATGATATAAACGGTTATAAATGATTAATGGTCTAGCCCTAGCCACACAGTATCTAGCATTTGCACTGAGTTGTTACCTGAGGTCACTAATGCAGCTGTAACTGAGATTCATTGATACAGCCTGAGTGCTTGTTGGTGTTCTGGACCAAAATTAGAAATGGGAATTATTGGGTTGGCAAGGACAGAAATTTTCTGGGCCACTTATGTTGATCACACTGTGATGCCACTTTGTGCAAGGCTTAGAAATATGCACTGGTCAAACTGTCCTCCCTCTCATAGTGACCATTGTGTCCTGCCTTTGATCACCCTCTCTCTCTTCCCTGTGCAGTGACACAATTTGAGCATCCTCATATCAGGATACCACATTGATGGATCTGAATAACAATATGCATGCACATAATTGGGTCGACCAATCAATGAATACACATCAATTATTTATTTATGGTAGTAATTAGGGCTGTCAAATTAATGCATTAACTTAGAATAATTAATTATAAAAATAAACCATTAAAAACAATACAAATAAAGGCATATGTTATATAATGTTAATGTTAATTAATTAATGTACCAATGTTACTGTAAATTGCTGCGTGTTGAATATTGCCATATAACCCAACCATCACATTTTGACACAGTGTTGGTCATTATGGGGTACAGACGCTCTGACAAACCGGCTCCTCAGCTGGAGCAGTCGGTGTGGCTCTGAGCCTGAGAGCAGCGCTCTGAATTTCCAAGAGACAAGAGAGCACCTCAGGGTGCGCTGACACACCGGAGTGAATTCATGAACGCACCCCTCTGACCCTGTCGCACTATTCCAACCAGTCAGTGTATTTGTTGTACATGTCTGTAAATAGTAACTTTACTCATGTGCCACAATAATGTAATGTGTTTGAGTTGAAATATCTTAATTTGTAGACTTTTAAAAGCAAATATTGATATATTAATCAGCATATCATTTAATTAATTTGATTAAAATTTTAATTGATAGCCATAGTGGTAATACAAGGAAATCAACAGACATACAGGGTTGTAATACCATGGGATGATATTTTGCCAGACCTGATAGTGTATTTCTCTCTCTCTCTCTCTCTCCCTCTCTCCCTCCCTCTCTTTTCCTCGCTCTTGTAGAATGCGGAGGGCTACAACATGAGCATCCCCATGCCGGGCCACCCAGTGAATTTCTCTCAGGCCACTCTGTCGCAGGCCCAGAGGGATGTGGAGCAGCTGGAGAGGCTCATCTCTGAACATGACGTGGTCTTCTTGCTGATGGATACCAGGGAGAGCCGCTGGCTGCCGACAGTCATAGCAGCCAGCAAGAGGAAGGTAGGTTGGGACACTGGCTCCTTCTCAGTTTGTTCATTCATTCATTTTATTTATGTAATCCTCGGAAGACAGGGGAAGACCCTCATTTACAACAGTGGTGAGGTTACAAAGTGCATCGCGCTTGTGTAAATCAGTAGCATAAAAGCATCAAATTAAAAATAGAAATACCATGAGATAAATTATTAAAAAGCAAGATAAAAATATGCACACAGTAAAATGAGATCAATTAAAACAGTTCCTCTTTTATCCTCTCTGACATGTTTTACGTTGTATCCAACTGCAAATCACAATTTCAAACCAACACAAAGGCCTAGGACGGATAAAGATCCAAGATGCTCACCTGTCATCCAACCCACTGACATGGTGACTTGACCAATGAGAACAAATGGGGGGCCCAAGATTTATTGCAAGAACCAAATAATGCCCGAGTCATGCTGATCATCATGTCCTAGCAGTGATACAGCCTGTAGCAGAGAGCTGGTTGAAACAGCTGGAGAAATGAACAGCTGTGTGTTCCAGCTGGTCTTACATGTTTTGTCAAGCTCACAGTCCGTCTCAAGCTGCAAGGATCATTCTCTCCAAACCAACTTGGGATAAGCCTTCTTCACAAAGGCACAAGCATCGACTTGGTATTCTTGTTTTTTATAATCACCCAGTACGTATGAGGGTGCATAATGACTGGTCCTCTTACTGGGACGGCAGCTTTAGTAATGAATTTAGGTGCATTTGTAAATATGTGTTTTTGTGTGCATGTGACACTGTGGCGCTCTAAAGACGCAAGACAAATTTTGAGCAATTCCAACAAAGTAGTAAAGTATCGTTTTGTATCATATCGTATCATATCGCATACACAGGCCTGGCCCTGCTCAGGACTCATGATGAACAGTTATGGCGTGAGAGAATGCTCAAGTGAGTTATAAATTACTTGAACTTACAGCCCATCAGGACAGTTCTGACATAATTTTAATCATCGTGCCAGATTAATATCTAATCAAGATTTTAGCTTTTTATTTAAACCATAAACTGGCACAGCATATCAGCAACACACTATATATCACAAATTGGTTACCTTCAGTCAGTCAGTCAAGGCTCATGGAAACAGTAGTTTGAAAAATAACATTGTCCGCTGATGGTATGTCCTTTTGTTTGCATTTTAAAGAACTTTGTGACAGCCTTGTTTGGTTTAATGTTCCATAAAATGACACAACAAACACAAACAGAGGCTTTTAATTTGATTTAGATTATCTGGATATCTAGATTGAAGCCTTCAACAAATCTGATTGCTGCGTGAATACAGCGGACTCGTGGTTTTTGCAATGCAGTGCTGTGGTTGGGATTTTTTCTGAGCTTGTAATATTGGAGTTGACTTACTGTTCCAGGAAATTGATGTTGTTTATAAATGATACTGGCCAAATTTTCTGTTACTGGTTGGGATTGTGTTAGTTGCTAGGCGACGTTAGCTTATTGAACAGTCTGTCAGGAACTTTTAAGCCTCCAGGGCTATCAGTAATACTACTCATATGTAGCTATAGGCAGTTAAGTGTTTTTTTGGGCACTGCTAATTAGGTTGTCCTCATGGCTGTCTAAGCTAAGGGGAAATTTGTCCAATTACTCCAATGGAGCTGTTTCAGAGGTCCCAGCAAAATGACATAGCAATTTATTTCCAATGCTTCCCTGAACTCCTAAATGATTTCAACGTTTTAAAGAGCCTTTTAATGTTTTGTGGCATTAATTTTGCAAATGGCCCAATGTGTTGTACTTTTGCTGACTGCAAGACAAAGCCATTTAGTTAACTTAATTTGCTCAAATGTCCTTTGTTTGTTTTTTGGAAATGTTCCCTGTCAAGATAATGTTATTTAAGAGTAAAGAATGCTTTTAATTGCTCCTTCACAAAGTACGCCTTTTGTCATCAGGGTTTTGCAGACAATTTCTTCCTTTTTTGTCTGTGCTTTGACTCAGATGAAGTTGTTTTTCTGCATCTTTTTCCTCTTTGTTTATTCCTCATTTCTCTTTGTCTGTCACTCTCTCTAGCTGGTGGTGAACGCCGCTCTTGGTTTTGACACCTTTGTAGTGATGAGACATGGGCTGAAGAAACCCCCAGCCAATCAGAATGTGTCTGAAGCAGGAGACTCCTCCCCTTCCTGTTCCTCTACTTCCTCTTCCTCCTCCACTCCGGCCGGCCCGGCCCCCTCTGTCCCAGGATCCTCTCTGTTCTCCAACATTCCGGGACACAAGCTGGGCTGCTACTTCTGCAATGATGTGGTGGCACCGGGAGATGTAAGGAAAACACACACACACACACACACACACACACACACACACACATACTCACTCATTTACTGACATGATGCGCTCACAGAGAACAAACACACATGCAAAATAATGGAAACATTTCAGAGTAAACACAAAGCAAATAAGAAGTCTTTGTGGAATTTTTAAGCAATGCTTGCTCTTGACTTCAGTATTTAGGCTGACAGCAGAATGAATTTGTTATTATGAGCATTATAGTTATAATGCTAGTGTTATGCTACCAAAGTGACAGGTTTTTAAAACCTTAAAAGCACAAATGGAGAGGAACAGAGGTTGAAAGATTTAGTTAAGCTCCCATTCATGGACATTTTTTACCCCGCAGCCTCCCATTGTGTGTCTGAGTTTCACTCTTTCTGATTCTGTCTTTCCCATCCTTTTCTCCCTCTCTGACCTTTCGATATGACTAATCTGTGACAGCCACTCATCGGCAGTTGAAAGCCACAGCCGAATGTCGGTGACCGTGCCATTGAGCCCCACTGAGCCCTCTCTTTAAATGCCATGTGGCTCACATATTATAGTTAACATCGGCAGAAAAGTTCAAATTAGAGACTTGCGGCACATCCTGCTCCCATTGATTTTAGGTCAGTGACTTGGCTCAATATTATAAATGTGTTTGTCTTTGGCGTCAAAACACTAAATGAACAGAAAACTGAAAGTGCTTTTTGCTGTTTTCCTGTTTACATTGCCTGTTGGTGAAGTTCTGGTGTTGCTGCTTTAATTGAAGACACATTACCATAACTGTATTTGACTGTCAGACACAATGGGGTTTGCCAGGTGGCTTCGCTGTGTCTGCGGTATAGGAGGTGTTAGAACATGACGCATCATTGATCAGCTGTTGGAAATGCAAGGAAATGAAACAAGCAGAGGATTTGAAATGACTCCAACTGAAATATTTCTTTGCATATTTGGAATTTCTAAAAATTGTGCATTTCTTGAACTGAGGCTGTCTTACATTAGCCAAGATAATTTTGTAATTCTGAAAACCTTCAAAGGGCAGGTGCTATTTGTAAAAAAAAAAAAAAAACACTATACCATAACTGAAAAGTCGCCTATCTAAAAGAACTCTTCAAGTGCCAGCGAATGTCTTATACTCTCTGAGTTTTCACTGCCCAAGGCTCCTCTCTCCTTTGTCTAAAACAAACTGTCTTGTGTTGTGATGTTAGTTTTTTTTTTTTTTTTTTTAGGGTTAGAGCTTTTTTATGTTGTCATTGTTTCACCATTTGCCATCATCATTTCTTGTTGTGACCAGTCGACCAGAGACCGGACTCTGGACCAGCAGTGCACAGTCAGCAGACCAGGACTGGCCATGATTGCCGGAGCCCTGGCTGTCGAGATGATGGTGTCCATCCTGCAGCACACTGAAGGGTAAGCAGAGCAGACTGCTGTATTCATGTCTTGTAGCTGAATGCGAGCCAGGCTGATTGCCGCTTATGTTGCAGTTTATAATCTGGCAGCGTCATGTTGTATAGCACCCGGTAGTGGGACACAGCCAAAATACAACTCATCCATTGTTTTGACCACCAAGGCGAGATGTGTTTCTATTGGGTGTTATGTGAGAAATCTCAGGTCAAAGTTCAACAAACGTGAACTCTGACCTTCGCATGCGTGTGCGGGCGGTGTGATAATTTTCCGCCGGATGCGACTACTTTATTTCATTGTTCGCAATTGGTTTTTAATTGATGTGTACGGGAAACGCAACAAATTTCCATCTGGGCTTAGTGCTATTGTACCGCCCCTATAACATGCAATCATTCCGAAGAATTGAAGCAATAATTTACAGTGGTATCCACAGTAGAAATCAGGTTTCTCTTCTTATTTATTTATGCAATGGCAATTAACCAGCAGCTAACATAAGTCTGCAGGTCAGTTTGTCCCATAAATTTCAACAAACATAATTATGCATGTACAATTTCAGGACACAACTATAAATACTCTTAGGTATGGGATTGCTAGCAGATCATCCTAACAGTTTGCAGTTCATAACATTGTGTCTGATGTAGAAATGAATCGTCACATTGTAAAACAATGGTTGCATTTCTAAAACAGCTGGTTGCTGAATTATTCCTTGAGCTTTGCAAGAGGTTTGCATGTTTTTAGCCTGTGTTTTGTGTCCATAAACCTGTGAAACGCTATACAAGTATGTGGATTTAAAGGCTATAATCAATGAATTTTTAGCACTATAGTGGTTTCCCGTTCATGTTTTTGAGCTGTGTACTGTAGCCTTTTAGGGAACCCTGTTTTCCACTATTTTTGGATGTTGAAAAGATTACTAACCTTGAATTTTTCAAACAATTAAGGGATTTCAGACACATTATATCTCCATTTTGGAAAGGCTGAAATTTGTTAGTATCTGAGATTCTATCCTTCAAGCAAACTATTTTGACAGCAGAGGACATTAGATGACTCATAGGTTACATCATTCGTCTGTAATATGCTGTATTGTCATGACTGCAGTCTTTTTGTTGGAATAGGCATCAATTATGGAAGATGGGTGATATCTCATTTTGGAAGGAAGCGCTTCAGTTGCTTTTGGGCGACAGTCTCACTCCACCACATGCAGCTACCTTGCTCAGTTTTGTCATGGCGTAGCTCCCCGAATTTCTCCCAAAAAAGTGTCTGTCGGCAGCGGAGGCTCTATTAGAATTCATAGTCCTCCTCTCCTTTGTGCATCAAACGCCTTAAAGCTGTGATTCACTCGGCTCTCAAGTGCAGTTCACTCGGCAATCTGTGGTCGCTCTGTATTTTTGACTCTCAGGAGTGTTTCTTTTCAGGTAGAAGAGACTGAGGGGGATGCTTTCATGTCTGTGAAGTGTGTGTTTGTGTGCCTGTCTGTGTGTATACATGCCTCTGTGGAAACGTGTGTGTGTGTGTGTGTGTGTGGCAGTGAAAGGCAGACTAAAGTGGTCGCTTGCTGGGCCCGATAAGGCAGCCATTTTGTCTGAGTGTTTAGAGATGTATTAAGCCGTTATGGAGCTGCTCTGCCTAGCCTGGATAAAAAGCTTAGGAAGTAGAGCTGGGGAGGAGAGTCAGCACACACCCAAACACTCTCAACTTTCTCCCTTTCTTCCTCCCTCTGTCCTTCCATCCTTGCATACTCCCTTCTTTTTCTCGTTAATACCTTCACTTCTCGCCTCTCTCTTTTCAGCCTTGTCTTTCGCCCCATGTTTTTTCTCATTTC
>OMKZ01010106.1:1418-31056 GCA_900302535.1 Neoniphon sammara | reverse complement strand
TTTTGTAATTATATTAAGTGGCACACTCTTAGAAAAAAGGTCACAAAAACTCAGATAAATATCCACAGTTAAAATATTGGTCTGATAACAATATTTCTGTTTGCTCCTGAAATATACCCACAATATATCCTCAGTATAATTGCATATATGGATATGGAAAGGCGATCTAGTTTTAAAACTGACACCGAAAAAAAACATTTTGCACTAGTTTGTACTATTAAAATAAATCTAATTTGTGTGGAAAAAGTTTGTGTCAAAAAAGATTACAGAGGCATGACAGAAGTTTACCAGACACTGACTGAATTTTTATTTTGGGGTGAACTGCTCCCTTTAAGTCATGTTGTATGAGGTGTGCACGCAAGGCAATATTAAATAGAGAGATTTTGTGTAATGTATTGAGTCTGAGGGCAGTCTGTGTTGGTGGGGCGGGGGAAACGCCTGCAGCAGTCAGGCCACTTTACCTCCAGGACGGGCTGTAAGTGTCTGTGGCCCACAGGCTGCCCAGACTCAACAAGAGGAATTCATGCATCTCAAGCAGCCATTTATCCACGTTCCCCTTGGACACAAAGCCCTTGAGCAGCCTCTTCTCTTCCTCTTTCAGTGGCTGCTGGTACTCCGCTGGATGTCCAGAGAACGGCTCCTTTGTTTTAAAAGAGAGAACCAAGTGCTAAATACTACCCAGAGCTGCAGGTGGAAAAGCAACATTGTGATGGAACTTGAATTCACACACGTCCACAATGTAAATTGCTGGAAAACATGCATATTAACATAAGTAATAGCCATGTTGGGGATTTTTAACGTAAGCATATCTCCGCTAGTGCCACACACTGAAAGCATGAGGATGGTGGAAGGTGTTTTACTGAGGTCACAACACAAATCATGTCTGAGAGAAGCTGGACGTCAAGCATCTGAGAGGAGATGTGCACATCTGAATGAGAATGTCACTAGTGCCCAGAGTCATTTTACATGCAGTGGCATTTAACCAGCTCAAGATGTCTGCCAACAGCGGTGATTCTTCATATGAATGAGATTAGAGAAAAGGGCAGACAGGGACTGCGTGCCTGCAGTATGACAGTCACACGGCTTACCCTCTTGAGATGCAGCATTCTTTCAGACTTCAGGGACACGAGGAGTTGCCACAGAGAAACACAGTGTTTCAGGCTGCACCTGCCCAGAGCCTAGAGAGACACAACAGCATGGCAGACAGTCTGTTCATACAGTCACAAGCTCCAAACCAGAGAGGAAACATTAACAACCTAAAACCATCAAACATGGACTGCATTAGAAATCTGATTTTTCAGTTGGCTTTATACAACTACAAAGAGGAAATGTCAAAGTTCCTTTCTACTCAGGCAGCAGAGCGAAGAGCAGGGGTGGGGTGCAGGGGGGCTTCGAAATGCTCTCAACTCATGAATATGATAAATAAAAAGTTTCCAACATGCACCTGATGGCATTATTTCTGTACTGTTCTCAACCTTTCCAAGAACTGCTTTCCCCTGAACTTCCAAACTTTCCAAACCGCATGAAGAGTCCATGAAGATGCTGAAGTTGCAGACTCACTACTGACCTTCAAGATGTGAGGGTCGGTTTGATTGGCCATCTTCAGCATGTCCTGGAGGTAAGCGACCAGCGGCATCATGGGACTGCCGCCAGTCATGGAGAGGAATCCCAGGAGCAGCTCCACAGTCTTGAGGGCCTCGCACACCTCACTGTAGGAGTCCAGCTCTCTGGACACGGCGTTTCGGCTCAGAGAGGACAGAAGCTCCTGAAGGGAAGAACAGAACCAGTGAGGGGACAAGATTTCAAACCTGAAAATAACATGTAACTACATACTGCATTTCAAGTCAGCTTGAGTAATGTGACAAATGACTGTCGGCTGTTTCGGATTTCCCGGGTTCACCGTTTTACTCTAAATAGTTGTAAATTTAAGATTAGTACAAAGGGAAAACAGCAAATTGTCCACAACATTACTGCTGCATTTGACTGTACTATAAAATTATACAGTTTAAACCTGTCTATGCATCTACATATGAAGATTTGCCTCCAAGAGGAGTTACCTACTATTTCTAGTTCTAGTTCAGTATTGAATATTACGGGGGTTGCGAACTATTGAGCTTTTAATTACAAAGTTACTAAAAAGTAAAAATGTGGGAAACAAATATAGGCTTTCAAATTGGCCAAAATACTATGCAAAATAATGGGGATTGGGCATCTGAAAATCAAACCCACAGTCACAGTATGACAATTCTGCTGTTTCTCACACCAAAGAATATAAAAAGAACTGGTATGAGCACAGCATGTATTGATTTACCTGAGGCACTTTTCCTTTAACGGCTTTGAAAATGTTCTGGTAGTCTCTCTCATGTGTGTTGACCAGAGTAGGAACACCCTGAGGAAAGCACAGTGGGTTTTAATGATGCAGAGACATCTACAGAAACAGCAGTACAGGAAAATCGGTCTTCCTAGCTTGTGGGGACTCACTGTGCGGGTGATGAGGGGTTTTCCCTGCAGGAAGCGGGTGACGATGTGCTGCTGGATCCTGGGCAGGTCGTATCCTGACATGACCTCGTGTCCGCGCTCCATGCTGTACTGGCAGTTGGACAAAACCAGCGGCAGCAGGTCCTTCTCCACGTCGTAGCGGATCACATGCAGCTCCGTCAGCTCCTCCAGGCTCACCCTGTAGCTGCTGCATCGGTACAAGTTAAAGACCACATGATTCAAATATCAACTGTCATGCTCTTACTTGAGTTTATCTCCATTTTTTGTGTTTACCAACACATGCATGCAGCAGATACACACAAGCTCTGGCAATCGTTCTTGGTGCGATTTTATTCGCAACTATAAATGAGCTGGGCTAAATGTGTGGGTTCGTTTGCTCCTGTGTTAAGCTTTTCTCAATTCTCAATGCTTAAGTGAATTACAGAATAAAATATTTAGGCAGGAAAGCCCTGCTTAAGGGAAATCCAGTGTGCGCTGGTACACCAGGCAGTGTGGTTGAAGTCACACAAGCATAAGGGGAGGAGGCGGTTAACAGGGTTCTTGATTAATATTCAGTGATCAACAGAGCTGGAGGATGATGCTATGAGCAGGGACAGTTTTATAACGGAGACGGTGCATTCCATCAGTTTTCAATGGGAAAATTTGAAATGCTTAAGATGTTGGTGCCATAGGTTCAAAGTATGTCAGTGTAAGACACACTATCAAATAATCAGACTTTATGATTTTGCGTAGCCACAGCAAATGATAATGCATATGCCGAATATGGCCATATGCATTATTATCATGCCGAATATTAGACAACTGCCCATTCAAAGAGATCGGGGTCTGGTCTTGCTGATCATGATCCTTCTGCCGTCTCCTCCTATTATAAAACTCTCCCTGCTATGAGAAAGTGACAAGTGGAACACAATTCAGCTACAAATGCTTATAAGCCTCATTCTCGAGCCAAAAAAAGCAGCTGTCTATGTAGCTCCTTGTCTGGAATGTAGTACCTGCTGTCCTCTCCGGTGTGGCTTTCCACTGCATACACCAGTTCGTTGTGTAGCGCTACCAAGTGGCTGATAAGCGCTGTGGCGCACAGACCTGGACCCTGCCGGCGGGGGAGAAGGTACCGCAGGTCGCTGCTTAGGTCTAAATCCTCGCTGCAAAACTCCTCTGGGATTTTCATCTCATCTGCAGGTCAGAGAGGAGGCAGGAATCAGCCCTCATTTCCAGTGTGATGAGTAAGCGAGCATTTGATTTTTGGTGCATTTGGAAGTACAGAGGCTGAATCAGATTTTGTTCAGTGTGACGAGCATGAGCAGAAAAGCTTTTAAGAAGACAACGGAGCAGGGAACTGCTGTACTCACAGGTGATTACTGACACTCTGAGCAGGTTCCACGTGTTCAGGAAGACATGGATGTGTTTTTCATACCACATTCTCATTGCTGCTGGAACAAGAAAACAAGTGAGAAAATATTTACAGTCACATTTGTTCACTTTATCTGGATCATTTTGGTTTGAACGAGGAGAGGTGGGTGGTACATTTACTCTTGTACTGTACTACAGCCCAATTTTGAAGTACTGACACTTTACTTGAGTATTTCTATTTAGTGTGACTTTATAATTTTAATGCACTACATTTCGGAGGGAAATACTGTATTTCTCACTACATTTATCTGTCAGCTATAGTTTCTGTTTACTTTGCAGAAGAAGCGTTCCAGGCAAAACATCTTTTTTTGAATACAAGAAAAAGTCTTGTTTTGTTGTTGTTATTGTTTTTTTCCCTTACATTATGGCATTGCTACTTTGGATTTGAAGACTTTTTCCCTCACTGTGGATGACAGATAAATGGAGCAATTTCAATTATACAGATTCTGCCCACCCATGGATAGAAAAGAATGCTAAATTACTAATTATTGCTCATAGATAGCAGATGTACCTGTCTGTTTCTCAATGAACTCTCCAATGGAGCCGAAAACCTGATCAGGTGCATTCTGGAACTTTCTCACCAAGTACCTCTGCAGGGTCAGGATTTCTGGAAGGAACTTAACCTGACGAAATTCTGTCTCCTGAAAAAAAAAGCACATGCAAATTACATGGTACAATAGGGCAAAATAAGATTTTTACCACTTCATAAGGCAAAATGACCATAAAATATAGCTGTGCTCTTTGAAAACATTGTTGATCAATACCAAAGTGTCTGAGATTTCTGACTTTCAAAACTCAAAAACTACTGCCCTCCATTGGAATTGCAGGACACTTCCAAATTCCCCCACCGGCAATTTCACAAGCTCTCCATCTTAATTATAGCATTTGCCCTTTGTAATGAAAACATTTTGACACTGCTGACATTCTAGCAAGCCAATGTTGTTGCATTTGTGGCTCAAATACCAACTTTATTCTGCATCTAATTCTTCTGCATATAATTATACATTACATCTATTTTGAATTGGTGTGAGGTTGAAGTTATAGATTATTTTAAAAAAATGCAGCATAAGAAGCCAGACAGCACAGGATCACAGTGAATTCAAAACCATTTTGCATTAAGTGTGGCTGGAGGCATTCTGAGGTTCTGACCTTCTGCAGGAACCTCCAGAGCAAAGGCAGCTGGTCTTTTTGGTCATTGTGCTCCACGATGTGTGTGAGGCTGAGCAAGGACAGCCTCTCCCTGCAGCTCCACACTGCTGAGCTGTGGAGCTGAGAGCCCCGAGGCAGAGAGGCCAGGAAGGAACAGTCGTCGCCAGAGGTCACCCTCAAGATGAAGTTGGATGATACCCGGGAGTCGTTCCTGATGGCGGTGCTGACCTCTCTTAGGAGTCTGTCGAGATGCTGAGACGGCATAAACACAAAACCTACAACTTTAGATTCGGAGAGGCAGAAACACACACGCTACTTTGTTGTGTTCTTAAGATAAGATGAAACTTAAACAACACCTGCAGGGCCCTTTGAAGCATCAAATACTAAGAGAATACAGCAAATTAAAAAAGAAGATGACAAATTTGGAGTGTGTTAAAAAAAAAAACTCTGCTGACAATTTCAGAAATGTACAGATTCAAGTGTGAAAAGTGTGTATTATACAGCAAAAAGTTAGTAAGAGCTGGGCTTAGTGGGACAAAATGGAATGTGAAATATTTGCACAGTGCAGTGGAAAATGATACAATTGGTAATATACATGCAAAACTAATGAGGAGTGATGAGATTATGAAGAGAAGCAATAGAATACAATTTTATTATAGATAAATGGTGTTCAAAAATGTTCTTGTATTCACTTGAATGGGGTCCATGAGGGTTGTGCATATGTACAAAATTTTCAGGAATGTAGATGTGCATTGGAACAAACACACCCCATTCAAATATATTCAGATATCAAAGCTTGACAATTAATCACATGGAGAATTATGACTGTAAAAATGTACTCCTGAAGATTCATGCGTTACCTTCAGCTGAGGTGTCATGACCTCTGCAGCAACAGTCACATCCCAGGTGTTTCTGGATGCTTTGGTTGACAGGTAGGGGTCAAAGCCAGCTGGACAAAGTCAAACAGGAAGCACTTTGATGAAATACGGCATGTATATATTGTACTCTTAAAAAGACCTCACTGTGCAGCTTTAACATCAAACTCAATAGATTTGTGAGTGGAACCTTTGCTAGGCTTACATTGGTTGGCTCGTATTGGCCTTAGCAGGGCTCTGAGCATCAAGTGGACGGTGGTAACAGTATCATCGGCTCCTCTGCCCAGGGCCTGGGTCAGCTGATCCATATCCTTACGTAGGTGCTCCATGAGAAACAGGCAAGCGTCCTGGACAGGAGGCTGGATGATCTGCTGGACATACTGAAGGGATAAAGACAAACTTTGATGAGACAATCTGAAGAGTTCAAAGGAACAGATGTAGAACAGTTCAGTGTTGGATTGAGGAACAGATAAAATACATATAAAGAGTTCATGTCCAAAATACTTTTGAAAAAAACGAACAAACAAAAAAAACATCGGTATTAGGAGTTCATGATTCATTATCTCTGCTATACAGACAATCCAGTCAGTAAAAGTGTTAACATTTGGTAACCTGTAGGAGTGTAACAATTCACTTATTGCATCAATTCATCGATTATATACTCTGCCAATTCAACTCGTCAATCTGCTAAAAGAAATGCACAGAATTATTCACTCTGACTTTAGCCTGAATCATCGGTATGAAATGCTTTGAGCCGAATTATTCACAATTCATAAAAAAACAACCTAGTGTTGTGTTGATCTAACAGAATACTATCCATTAACATTTTTTTGAATAGATAATATTTAATTCTGCTGTCTGATTTTTTTGCACAGATTTGTTTAATGGATATAAAATTTTGGCTAAATGTGCTGCATCGAATCAAGCTGTCGTCTACAAACTAAAATCAAATTGAATTGTTCCCCCCCAAAAATCGACTACTAAATTCTGAATCAGACTGAATCTGTTATTAAGCCAAGTATTCACACCCCTAGTAATAGTTGTATTTTTTCAGGTGGGGAATATCTCCCTTTGAAAAGTAACTCTTCATATGCTCACCTGGGCTCTCTCTGAGGCTCCCAGCAGCATGGACAAATGTGTGAGCAGCCTGACCAGAGTGAAGGGGATGAGCGACATGGTTTTGGTGTCCAAGGTGTCCGGGTTGTTTCTCCTCTCAGGGTCTCCCAGGATGTGACCAGGCCTTGTGCGATCCCCCCTAAAACAACAAGCATCAGTCAATTTGCAATGTTGGGGAGTAGTTTTAGTCTACTAGTTGGATTATATGTGGTAGTGTTTTTTTTTTTTGATGCAACTGCATTCAAATGTGGCTACCTGTTCACATTTGTGGCTTTTAATTATGCTTGACATTAAGTGAAGTTTTATTCATATAGCACTTTTTAAAACATGAAGTTACAAAGTGCTTCACAGGATTACAACTAATAAGAATCAGAATATACAGTATGTGAGTGCACTGGCCAGGCTTCGTTAAGTCTGACGCTTACTGGCTGCAGTGTGGTTTGGCAGTAACAGTACTTACTGCTGTAGCTGTATCGGCCTGAATCCAGGCAAGGCTGCGTGATTTTCCCCTCCAACTTCCTGCCCACACTCCAGGCACTTGCCTGTCTGCATGGGCAGACCACACTGCAAGCGCATACATCAGATCAAATCAGTTTGCTCAGTCTGTCATATTGCTTATTTCTGTTTCATTGCTTAACTTCTGCATTTCATTGCTGTGCAGGTAAATCAACTGCACAAGCATGACATTTACTTACCTCATCCACAAAACATGGGTGATTATTTGGACACACTGTGCGGGAAAAAAGTCAGCCAGTTAGAGTAAGCCTCTATCACTTCAATCACTGCCACAGAAGATTAATACCGAGCACAGAGATGAACACCATTTATAAGAGAAAACAAAGAATCGGTTTATGTATCAAGGGACACTGCAAGAAACTGTGGCAATGGCAGTTTAAATATATTTAATACTTACCATACCAAGTGAGATGCCCATAGTCTTGCTTTATGACTGACTGGGCAAGAGCCAGCATGTCATCAGGCATTGTGGGTATAAAGGCCCTCTGTTGGGTGGAACAAAATGAGATCTGAAGAGTTAACATCAAGGTAGACTTTTGCTTGAAAGGTAGACTTTTGTTTGCAAAATAGTAACATTTTAGATTATATAATGCATACTTAAATACTGCACTGTGCATGAGATCACTGCAGTCATGCCACTAGGATAAACTGCTACTCATTTATTATTCTTGGTGATTGAATTCAGAGATAACAAAATGGTCTGTAGAGAAGGACAGGACAGGACAGGAGAGGAGTTTACCAGCATGCTGTGGGGAGACAGGCCGAGGTGCTGGAGAGGCATCAGCAGCCAGTGAGTCCCCGTGAGCAGCACAGCAGCCAAGTGGACCACCAGCTCTACAAGCACATTGTGTACAATGCTGTGACTGCACTGGATGCTCAAAGCACCCAACCTGTTGTGCACCAACGCCGCAGCAAAATCCCTCACTTGACTGTTGTGCAGGTATGCTGAGCCCTGGATGAAGTCTGCAAATGCCTGGCATCGCTGATGGAAAATAGAAAACAGTGCATGGCTCTGAGTAAGGTATAAGTATGTGTATATATATGTGTGTGTGTGTACGTGTGTGTAAATTTAAAATTTTATGTTTTGAAATATATTATTTTCTTTAGTTTGCATTCTCCATTGTTTTTCTTTGTTGTTGTTACCTCAGGGGAGAGATGAAGGCCTGTGTTGGCAGATCTGTACAGAGTTGTGACCTCTCTGAAAAGAGCCAGGAGGATGTACAGTGTCCGTTTCCTTCGCGGAGCAGTGCATTTCTAGAACAAAATGAAACAAACCCAGAGAAATTATTTTCCAGCATCTAAACTGTGTCTTTGCTTCTTCTGAGCTTCTAAACGTGCTCTGTTCTGTGTACTGTGTACAAGTTGCGTTAAATAACTGTGGAATGATGTGCAGCTGAGAAGAAACCATCACATTAAATACTGTCCTTGTAGTGTTAGGTTAATACAGGTTGAAAATAAAAATGGTTCTGAGCTGAAGATAAAAAATATTCTGTCCATTTTAAGATCTGAAGGAAAAGGTCAAGAGTACACAAGATAATGAATGGAACATTACTTACAGTATAGCAGCACAGAGCTTGGTAAATTAAATTACAATACCTCGCACACTTCCTCTATCTCCTCAACATTGCCCTCCACCACTGCCTTGGCAACAGCATCCCGCACTGCTTTGTACTCCTCTCCATACACAAGGTACTGGTCCATCTGGCCTCCATCTTCATTCTGTAAGCATGATGTTGTAGCAAAGGCAGTTTTTCACACTAATGTGACAAAAAATATTTTAGCATTGCCATGAAATTTGGTTACAACATTGATGTTGGCTAGATGATGATACTTTGGTGACTCCATGACCTTTCCTCTAGTGCCACCAGCAGGCCCAGTGGAACGTCTGCATTAGAAATAACATGCTTGATTCCTGTTGAATCCTGCTACCTTTGCTGCTACAACAAAGTAATTTCCATGAGGGGATCAATAAAGATTCATAAATCACTGATTCATAATTAGATATGTATATAAAAAATCTGTGGGTCGAGTACTCTTTCTGAAAGTGGAAAATGCCAGTCAGTATGATAATGAATGAATGTCTGTGTACCTGCTGTAGGATCTCTGCAGGGAAGAGCCAGCTGTACTCAGGTTTCTTCACCAGAGTCTGGACGAGCTCGACGCCCTGCCAGCTGCTCAGCTTGCGGATGAGGTAAACACGGTACCAGTCATTGCCACTCTGCTCACAAAGTTCAGCCACAGCACTGAGGAATTCTCCAGCTCCAGCTGGGACTGCATTCTCTGCAACATACATGATAGTCTTAATTCTGAATAGAGAACTTCAAAAATTCAGATATGTGGTCATGCGTTTAATTTTTCTAGAATGTGTAGTAATGCCACATTCCACTGTCTGATTTCTTTGTTAATGCCTATTTCTAAAATTTTGCATTTTCAAGGTATATACATATTTCATCATCACTTTCCAAAGTAAATCCACTATTTATCCACAACATTTGAGTCTAAGCTGAAGCGCCATTTTCCTGGTTAAATTCATTATGTGCTCAAAATCTTATCAAAGATTATTTGTTCCCCACTCTGTCTATATATTGCCCTAACAGCAGACTGAATGACAGTAGGAAGGCAAAGTGAAATTTAAACACATATGCAGTGTAAGAGCAGTGTAAATAAATCACAATATGCATTGTATAATATATCTGAGCACAAAATAAATTAGTGACTCACCAGACAGCATGTCACTGATCAGCTGGGCGGCTAAGGTGAGGGACAGCCGCAGTCTTGCAACGTGTTGCAGATGTTGAATAGACACTGCTGCAGGAGGCTGGGCGACTGCGGTCATAAAGTGGTGCAGGAATCGCGTCTCTTCACTGAAAAATGGCTGCAGCTCTTCAGCCTTGTTGCCTTCCTGGGGCATTTTCTCCCACATGGAGTCCTAGACAGAAGAGATGTTAGGTCAGGAAAAATCTAGACTCAGGGGAAGCGTTTGGTCACGCAGTGTAAAAGAATGACTTTTATTCACAGAACTGGCTGTATGTTTTCAGTTTAGTTACGCAGACTCAGACAACAGTAATTTTCTGTGGGAAAACAGACAGGCTGGAATCAAAAAAATACTACAAAGCTTTGTGCTCGGGCTTTGTTTGGGTCGGCCTTTGATTTTTGGGCCCATTACAAACCTCTAGCTTATATATATATGAAAATTATTAAAACGAGGTTATAAAGTGCTTTAATGACAATAACACAACAAGAAATAAAAGGACAACATCAGGAATGATGAAAACAGCCAGACATGAATTAAATCCAAAATTAGAAGCATGTTCTTTCAGAAGTGATTTAACAGATGATTGATAGCCTGAAGTGTTTCCTAAGCTGAGGGGCCTGGTCACCTTTGGCTTTCAGACCTGGGATGTCCAAGAGCACCTCTGGCTGCATGTTGGCTTACAATATACAGGCATTTTCCCATATGTACAGTAAGTTCAAGCCAGACTAAGCTGCGCCTAAAATAACATGCTTATTTATGAATTGTGCCTTTATAAAACAAGTAGTATGACCAGGTTTTAATGTGTAGGGGTTAGAAATCTTGATTTAAAACAGACTTCACCTCCAGGCAGTTGATGTACAAAGCGTAGAGCTCTGCTTTATCCTCTTCCTCCACAATTCTGCTGTCTTCTACAGATGACAAATGCTGCTGCAAATATTCCTTGACTTCATCAAAGCTGGAATACAGTAAGGTAAGGTTGGTGATACACTACATACAATGCAGATGAGCGTCCAACAAAGTGAGCCAGTGGAGCTAAAACCTGTTCAAATGTTTCCTAACAACCTAATCATCTTATTAAAGTTGTGATGTTACAGCAACTCTCTTCTTCTTTTTTATTCACACACAAAATTATCTTGTATGCTTTCATACAACCATTCTATGCTCACATCTTTGATGCATAAATCTCCTCTATGAATTATGTTACTACAAATCTGTGAAGTTGGGATTTGACATTGTGAGTGATTTTATGAATGGGATTGAATGGCACCTACAAGATAGTGAAAACCAGTCTCATTTCAGCCAGTTGTGTGATGACAGTGGGTGAACATCCATCATCTAAGCCATTTTCATCCTGGGCCTTACTTACTGGGCTTTGTCATCATGGCGATTTATTGATTGATGACTGATCTCAAAATTACATGACTTACTTCACTCTGGACCTTTCATACTTCCAGGTCACTGTTGTCCAATACACACAGGGCCAACTGGTAATCTCCAAGAGTTGAGTCCAAAAAGTGAGTAATAAATAGCTGCAGCTGCAGATGCATACTAATCAAAATAACAAGTAATACCACAATATACACAAGTTTCTAGTAATGGATAATCAAACATTGGAAGTCTCACTGCAGTGTGTGTTATTGTGTTGTGTTTTAAAAACTGTTGGAAATCACCCCACTGGCCCTATGTATGTGTATTGGACAGAAGTGCTGCAGAAGTCCCAGCAACCTGGAGAAAGCTCAAGTGAAGCAAGTCAATACATTTTCATCTCAATCGATGGTAATGATGCACAAATTAAATAAATAAATAAATAAATGAATGAGGCCCAGGTTGAAAATGGTGGGAATGATCCTTTTAGATTACACTCATGTGTTCTGCTTCACTTACCTGAACTTCAGGAACAATTTGAGAATCACAGATCGCACGACAGGGTTCTTGTCCACAGACTCATCAAAGGGCGACAGATCCTTAGTGTGAATCTGATTATGTTCTGACGTAAAAGATAACAACATTAATTACAGTAAACAACCTTTACTTACATAGTATTGGATTGTGCCTGATACATCCAATGTTTGTTGATCCATAATTTGTTCTATTGTTGCACCTGTTTTCTTGAACTCTTGAACTAAAACATAAAGTGAGTAATATTCTATCCTTAAAGCTATACATTATTCTTAAAACAGTAGTATTTTTAAAAATCAATGTCATTTTCAAATGATTTGTGAAAAACTGGTCTAATATTTCTATGCATACTTAAATTGCCATCTGCTGTTGACTGATCTTTGGCACCAGGTGATGTCACCACCTGTTATGTTCAGTTACTCTTTAATGGTAACGATTTAATGTCAAGCTTCTCCGGGAAAACAAACATGTGATTCTACAGTTATCTACATCTCCTTGATGGAATAGTAAGTGGTACCTGTCTCAACCATTAGATAGGACAACAGGTGTTTGATGACGCCCGGTGCTGGTGGAGTGTTATCCTTGAAGCACACAGTGGACACCAAGTCTATGAAGAAAGCATTGCAACGCCGACTGAATGCTGCATTTTTCTTGATGGAAGCCCTAAAACAAGTGAGAAAATGCATCAATATAAAGTGATAAACAGGGAAATGATATATCACATTTAAAGATATATGATTTGAATGCTGTTTGACATTTTTCCTATTTTGTGGTGAGATGTCTCTCTGGATTCTTCTTTGATTCCTTTTCGTGCAGCAGTTTTATCAATTACACACGAAAAAAATAGGCTGAAGCACATCAACTGGCTGGCTCTTGCCTGTGTGAGTTCTACCACACTGTCTGGTGTACAACCACGAACTGGATTTCACTTATGCAGAGGTCTGAGGCTTCATGCCACCTAGGCAGTGCAGACTTAGACTTAGTATTGCAAATGGTACTATACACAAACAAATGAACAAACAGTGAATGCTTCAGAGAAGCACAGAGATAGTCCTGAAAAGCTGAAAAGCTCAAGCCCCCATGACAGAAAGCACCAGTCTTGGGTGCTACTCTGAGAAAAGAGTTTCACTGTTCAGACCAATAAAATACCACAAACAAAAACAGTTCATACCTGACATCTTCAGACACTTCTGGGTTAAAGTTTTGTGGGATCTCTTGTCTGCACATAGGACAGGAAGTCTGTCCCACATTAAGGCTCGTTCTGATGCATGTGGAGCACCAGACATGACTGCAGGGCAGCTGCACTGGATCGTGAGGTTCCCTCATGCACACTGCACACTGTAGTCCAAACCTGTATCAAGATGTGAACTGTATCAAATTCAAATACAGCTAAAGTTGCTCCATGAACATTTGAGTCAAAGATTTATTTTTTCACATAAACAAGCCCTTACTTGCAAAGCTGTTCACTCGCCTCCTGCTTGCAAGACTTCAGCACTTTAATGACAGCTTGAAAAGGTCTTTCTGATTTTAAATCAGAGTTTTCCCCAAGAACCTTAGACAGACAAAAATGCCTTTAGATGGCTGTACATTATGTGAAATACAACACATTACTAATGACTGAACATGTTACAGTACACCTGTTTTCCTAAAAACAAATGTCAAATTCATATCATAAATGAAAACAAGAGCATTTGTAAGTATTATTTCTCTAAGACATAAACAAAACAAGGTTTTGTTTTGTTTTTGAAGGTAGATCATATCTGTATATTGAAGGTGCCAACAGCTAATGTTTTGTGAATTGTACAAAATGTATTTTCTCAAAATTGGAATTTGCAGAGAATCAGCACTTATCCCAAATTCTTTTGTTATCAGGGTGGAAAAGCCTCTGAAACAGTGTTTAGACCATTATGGAACACTAAAACTCACTTTGCCCAGGATCTCAATTTTGTTGAGGACCAGTGTCCTCAGCTGCTTCTCATCACTGTCAAAACCCAGCAGCATGTGTTCCACAAACAGCGACAGGGTGTAGATACGCCTCCAGCCATTGCTGCAAAATGATATTATCACTGATCAAATCACAAAGTCTATTTATTTGTTCTAGAAATAGATTCACAAAGACTGCATACTGAGGACAAATTGCAGGGACTATTTCTTGTGTCTTAAAAAAAAGTTTTTTTCATGTTATTTACTATGAAATTTCTGCAAATCAAACTGTGGTAAGAAACACCTGAAGAGAGCTTGCACAAGCAAATAGGCCCTTCATCACAATTAGTCCATGGAAATGGCCTGTTTGAGTTGTAAGACTAATCCACTAAGGCTGCAGCCTGGTAACCTTTATGGTTGAAGGGTTATCTGATCCAGTCTGAGGTCTGAGGACAGAAACCCTGTGCCTGATGTCTATCTCGCAGGTGACAATGCCTGCATCTTGTAGCAATGACAGGAGCACTTCTGAATAGACAAAATCTTTATCCAAGTCTTTAAAAAAAACTTAAATGTGTACCAATAATTTGGAGGAGGTGGTGTTGTGAAGTCTGATTGCATTGTGTGCGATCTTGATTTGCATGGCCCTGCCTACAAATAACTATAATGTGGAAAAAACAGTGCGATTTACATGACCATGGTAGGCACTTTTTTTAATCAGCAATACTGTGCCTAGTTAATTTCATGACACAGATTTAACCTTCTTGAAATTACAGTATGTAATATAGCACATTCTTTTCCCTGACCAAACCTTTAGTGAATCTGGATCTGAGAACTAAAAACACCAATTTTACCGGATATCGTGGAGCCTTTCTTTGCATCGCTCTCCATAGAGTTTGGGGTTATTCTGGAAGCAGATCAGCTCCATGGAGCCTTGAAGTTGCTTCACCTGCTTTAGCCACTTCTGGCAACAGGCATCGGTATCTAATGCAGAGGGCTCCATGCATTCAACACACACCACCGCTGCATAGACATCCAAAACCTGGAGGAGAGTGGGATAGATTGTTAAGGGTTTTTGCAAACTTTGAGAGGCAACCTGTGAACAAAGCCCTATAGTGTGAGAAACACCAAAATAAAAGAAATTCATAGAAAAAGGACAGAGTGTTTCTTCCGTGTTTTGGTGTATAAAAGCATCCTCTATGTTGACAGTGCTGTTTGGTTTTGGGCTTTTGCTTTTTTAAAAAGGAGTTCCAAGGCACTATTAAGGAATTTTAAGGAACCTATATTTCAGGACTACAGAAGTTCATAAGAGCATGCAGTTTTCATGCTACCCTAATGAAGACCACAGCATGACCATGAGATAAAGGATTTTGGATTTGTGTTTTTTCCCGCTAGGAGAGTGCCTTGAAACTTCCTTATTCACCAAAATAATAGGTTTGAGCAATGTTTCAGAAACTGTGTCACACTTAGGCATAGGAATCATTAAGATACTTTGCATGTTTGATACTTAAATTTGGTCTGCGGTGTATTTACGGTCAACATGCTTGCAGTGTAATGTATCATCATCATCATCTAGGCCTGTTTATGCTAAATCAAAACAGGTCAACTTTGAAGAGTGTGTATGTATAATTTTTCTTCTTCTTTTTACGATGGCAGAACATTTGATTGAACTTCACACAAACTGAATTTCATTAGATAAAGATGCTTAAGTTTATTAGTGTGTTTACCATCTCTGGGCAGTCTCTAATATGCTGGTTCCATAGCAAAGGAGAAGCAATTTGAGGCTGAAGGGAAATCATCCGCAGCAGGTTCTGCAGACGGCTGTGGTACAAGTGGTAGGCTCTGTGGATGTGAGGAAGAGAGGGGCTTTCTTCTCTGTTTCTTCGTCTCAGTAGCTCATTAACACAGCTGGTCAGGGCTTCACACAAAAGCTGAGGAGAACATGCACATACACAGATTTACAACATTTGGTTTAAACTATGGATACCATTTAAAATTAACTGAGCTAAACTTGAAAAGTTTTGGAGGAGATATTGGGCTAAAGACAAGACAGTTTACTGTGTGACAGTAAGCTACATTTGGAAACAAAGCTAACTTACAACACTATTCACTTTTACTTAAAACATTACTGAACGGATCTACAGTCACATCACAGCAAGCTTATTAAGCTAACTCTCTTTTTTAGCCTGATTGTTTGATATTTAGATATTAATAACAATTTTCCAGTTGAGCTCCACGATGGAGACACAGCTGGTAGCAAAATTCAGAGGATCATTTCTCTAGCAGTTTTTATCAGTGTGCAAATGAACAGCTGAACTACATGCAAGCATAATTTCTACATTTCTTGATGCAAGACACTTAATTTATTAGAATTTAATTTGACTTCATTTTAATAAATTGCAGCATTTAGTAAATTCAGCATTTTTTTTTACCATGGTTAATAGATAAATTTATCTAGCACCAGGGAAGTTCAAATTCACTAAAATATCAAATATTTAAATAATTTATTCAAATATGAAATATTTTGAAGACATGACTTGTAAATTTAGTCTAGAAAATAGGACAGTAGTACATTTGCCTATGATGGCCATAATAAATAACACTCATAAAGGTTTACCTTTAATTCTTCATCTGTTGTTACTGTCATTTGCAAGAACACAAAATCTTGCAGATACCTCTGGAAAAATTCTTTCCTCATTTGGGCATTCACATTCTGAGCCATGTAAACGCCAAGTGGCAAATTCCAAAAGAGATCTTCAAACTGACCAAGTGCATGATCTGGAAAATAAATAAATAAAATAAAATAAATTGTATGCAACACAATTCCAGTATAGAAAGCATGCAGATACAGGACTCTTTCTTAATTACTTTCATGTTTCAGAGTTTGCATCATGAGCACATCCAGGAAGTCTTTGATCCACCAGCTGAAGGGCATGACGCAGCGCATGGTGTTGCCAGCTGTCACATGACTTTGTACCACAAAGACCGCTGAGCTGTGTAAGAGACAGGATGGAAACATTCTAAATCTGATTTTGAGAGTAGAGAGAGGAGTATATGACATTCTTTGTTTCGGTTTAACTAGCCTTTGATTCATTTGCTTTTTACACCTTGAGTCCAAACCGTCCAAACACAACCTATTCAAACCTCATGTATTTAGATTTTTTTTTTTAAATATTCTTTCCTTTGCTCCACTCTCTCCTTGTGTTTAATGGCATGCTGTTGACAGTAATTTTAAGTTTTGTTGCATGCTGTCCATCTGTTGTGTCCCTTGATGTTGAATGTTTGTATGTCTGAGTATATTGTAACCCCTCCCTTTTGTCCCAAGAGGCTTAAATTTTGACATAACATCCTTGTAAATAACAGTTTGTGCTTAACAGAACTACCAGTTAAAGTAAGGCTTGAAGAAATATAAGATGATAAAATAAAATAAAATCTGGACCATGTAGCATGTGGCAAGAAATGGCTGGTAAAATTAATGGATTTTGTTACCAACTTTTTTTTTTTTTTTTTTTATGAGAATAGACAAAGAGGTAAGAACTCAAAAGTTTGATTTTAAACAATATCAATGGTATCTTGTCAATATTTGCTCTATGTTTAAGATTCAAGGAAATTCAAATGAATCGCAGCAGCATTATGTGACTGTTTAGGCTTGATCAGTACCATGATGATGCAGTTACTCACTTGCTATCCACTCTGACATAAGGCACATCAAGCATCTCTTTGTGGGCAAATATCTCAAGCCACAGGTTCCTGATGTCCTCACCACTGGTTATAAGGAGGTCCAGATTGAAATCCCGGTCAATGACTGAGACCAAGTTAGCTAGGAGTGGTGTGACAACTGCTTGGACCTTCCTCCATAGGGTGTGCCTGTGACAAATGTCCATGCTTAATTAAGCTATTCATGAGTCACTCCTGTGAAGTTTTAACTGCAGTTAACATTGTAGACTAAGGTAAAATTAGAGGTAAATTAGAAAATGCTTCTTTCCCATGAATAAATCCAACTGTCCAAGAATTCACACAAATATAGCAAATAATTGTAAGACCACATAAAGTCTAGATTAGGGATAAGATATAATGAGGAGAGACTTACATGAATGTGCCCCCTTCTTGAAGAGCATTAACATTTGATGCCTCTCTGAGAACCCAGTTTTTTGGAAAGGGGATCATGGCCTCATAATCCACCAGCAGTGCATGTAGGCGTTTCCTCACAATGTTCACAAACACAGCTTAAAAGAAAAATTGCATTTACAATACATTTTTTAATTAAAATGCATTTTGAATGTATTATATGTAGGTGCATATAAAGATTATCATGTCTGATATCGAAATGTAATCCCTGCATAACTGAGCTTCCAACCTTGTGTCTCATTCCCATCTAGCAGCGTGAGCAGGTTCTCAACTCTCTTGGTGCTGAGCTCTCCGCCGTCTGCCACATCTCTGAGCATGCTCACTGCACTCTGCACACAGCTCCTCACCAGATCTGCTGTGTCAAACTCATCAGCCAAAACCTGAAAGCATCATAGTCTAGTCAATGCACTGATTGGGCACTGAAACAAACGTAAAACCCATTTTAAATCAAAGAGACATTGGTTTAGATTAGACATTGGTTTGATAACCAATGTCTAATCTTTTATCGCCCAAATCAGAATACCTCGATATATCAGTCAGTGCCCCATTTGTTGATCAGTGAATTGTATTTTGACTGTGTGGCCTGATCAGTCATCATTATCTATAGTCCTATCCTCAGATGTTTGTGCATTTGGGTCCTGAATTTGACTTACAGTGGGCTGTGTATTTTGTGGTGCACAGGCGGTGTCATCTGTCTCCATGACTTATAAAAGAAAGAAAACTGCATGTTCAATTTGTTTTAGCACTTCACAATATATAAACAAACTGTGTATAGATTTTGTGATACATAATCTATTTATGGTGAATTACCCTCAGGTGGATCTGCAAAAAGCTCGCTTATGTGTAAATTTTTCAAAGAGAGGACATCAGATACAAACTCCTTAGATCTTCTGAGATCATCTATGTGAACAGACCTCCAAGGACCTGAGTAAAGAAACAAAAGTTCAGATTTTTGAAAATTCATAAGTCATGCTGATGACAAATCTTGCGGCAGATTCAGTCAACAGTTCTCTTTACTAGGTTTGGTATAAACAGATTGACCCATGAGACTGGTCATTGGGATATAATATATAATATAATATAAACTTTATTTATAGAGCACTTTTCAAAACAAATGTTACAAAGTGCTTTTCAATAAAAACAAAATTAAAATAAAATATACTGGAGCACTTAGAAAAATGTGATAACTTTGCTGTCTTTTATTATTCTTTGTATTTTGGTTTTCTGTCATTTTTTTGTTTAATGCAGCACTTTTGTGCGCTATCTCTGAACTCACCTCCTTGAAATCCAACGAAGGAGGTTCCACCCTCTATTCGAGGAAGTTTGGTGACAAAGTACACAAATGTCTTTGTGCTGTCACTGGCCCATTTGTTTATTTCATTGATACAGGAGTACCTGAGCAATTAAAGCATTGAGTTTAAGTGAAAGGAAAAATTACCAAATTTGAGCTTATAGAATCTTGTGACAAGACAGAAAAAAACATCCTTTCATCCTTAGATAGGTGTACATTAGACAAATGCCTATCACTTACTTGGCAGATGAAAGAATATTTCTGCTGTGGGAGCCCTCATCATAGTCTGTCTGGATGATAAGCACTTTGTATGCTTGTGCTGAGCCAAGAAATTCCCTGATATCAGGACACAGGCATTATGTTATCCACTTTTTAAACTAATTTGTGCTATTGGCAAATAATGTAGATTTGAATAAATGCAGAGGGCTCTGCATAGTACCAGTGGGAACCCCACACGATATCGTGTGGGGTTCCCACTGTTACAGGAGAGTATATACAAGCACATGCAGAAGTCTAGAAATTAATAAGAACAAAATAAATATCTCAGCAGATACAATATGCGCTTCACACACTATTTGCATACCTGATTTTCTTGAGGAAGGAGTACTCTGTGTCAAATTGGTGCAGTGATAACAACTTGATATCATCAAGTTTGATCACATTCTGGAGTTGCTCAGTGTCTGCTGCAGTCAACAGCCTCGAAAATGTTGTAACCTTAACAAAAAGCAAAATGGTACAGAATTACAAAATACAAATTTCCTACATTTCCCACAACTTGTTGCATTGTATATGCAACCTGAAATTGAAATTGGTTATGCACTGGATATTTGTTTTTACATCTTCAATAATTTGTACAAAAAACAAGTAAAAATCCATTAACAAATATTTGATTACTGGAAGAAGAACAATTTGCAACCCGTTTCCTCAGTATTTATGTATTCAGTATTTTTGTGTAATTCAAATTTCAGCAGCTTTTTCCCCATATGAACTTGCAACAACCTTGTGTTCCAACCATGGATGTTAACTACTAGAAAAATGATGTCAATTTTCTTATTTATCTCCATAATAAGAAGACAAGAAGAAGGGGAATGTCAAAATTTAATTTGGTCTGCAACTTCCAGTTCATATTGCAAAACAAGCAATTTATTAGTAAGTTATTGCGAGCAAGTTGCTGAAGATGGAAAAAAAATTCACTGAAGCTAACTTAACTTTTACTTTTACTCATTTTTTTTTTTTTTACATATCACATAATCTCTGTCTGTCCAGCTGTTCATGTGAATGAGAACACTGCAGCAAACAAGAAAATGGACCCAGGAATGGAAGGTACTTTGCCAGTCGCTGTTTTTTAGGGTTAAAATGTTTTAGGGTGGATTTTTCCTGTTAGACTTAATAATGTAGTAGAGAAATTTACCTCTGTAAAATAGAAGTGAGACCGATCTGCCAGCTGTGTGTGATACACAATGAAGTCACCCAGTGATCTGTGCATCTCCCCTTGAACATATTCTTGCACCAAGGATTCTCTTTCATCAACAGGCAATCTGGAGTTATCCAAACGAACAACTGAGTCTGGAGTTGCACAGCTCAACAGAATTTCCTTAGCTTTATCCAGAACATTCTGTGCATCTGCTTCATCATTCAGCTGCTCTGTTACTTGTAGGACCACAGAAGAGCACGTGTCTGAGTGGTAGCCGATGAAGACATCACTTGGCACATATTGTTTTGTCATGGAGTGTTGGCTGCTTGAGGACACAAAATCACAGACCCAACTCTCCAGTAGTTTGACAGTGTCCTTCTGCTCGTCGCTGAGGACATTGTTAATGTCAAGGTAGTGTTTCTCCAACCTGTTAATCAGGGGAATGGGGAACTGCTTGTATACCACCTCTTTCTCTTCAATGACAATAAGCCTGAAGTCTTTGTGAACTCTGCACTTCACACGATGGGTTCCTAATCCAAGATCTACATACTTTTGCCCCCCTAGTGTCACATAATATTGGTTGAGAGCATCATACAGGCTTTCATACAGATTCTGGAGATTCAGAAGGACAACTGTCTGTCCTGTCTCCATGCAGACCTTGACCCGGTTGATGTTCCTGCAAATCTGAGTGTACTCCTGATCCTTGGGAAAACTTGACCCAAAGATGATCTCTGGATGGATTTGGTCATTGAAGAACCTCTGTTGGAGAATCTGAAGAGCTGCATAGTTTTTTGTGAGAATTAGAAGGTAACGACTTTCATGTGCTTGCCAAACTGGAGAGATACTCTGCTCTAACAAATCAAGGGCATTGATGCTACTGTTTGTAAACTCATCTGTAAGCTCTTTGCTGAATATGCTCATAACATCCACATCATCCCTTCCACTGAAGTTTCTTAGGACTGCTCCAGTGATTTGATCTGCAGTGGGTTTCTGCTTGGTGGCTTTGGTAATTAAAAATACCATCTTCACAAGGCTATAGAAATCCCGCAAACCAAAGAAACCTTTGCCTTCTTTGCATATTGTCATGTATGCATTTGCAAAGGGCCTGAAGAGATGTTTGATCTTCTTATGAATCTGGACTTCAGACGAGCATATCCCCTCTGCACTTTTGGTGAGCTCTTCCTGGTTTGGATCTCCACGGGACACAAATATTCCACGATTCATCTTGGCAGGATCCAGTGCCCAATTTGAAATGCCAATGAATCCAACCCTTTTGTGAGGTAGAGGCTCATCATCAATGCAGCCTTGTTCCAGTAATGGATGCAGGGTTTTCAGTGGCATTTTCGGGGAGTCTTCAGCCAATCCGATCTCATCCAGAACAACTACTGAAATGTACTCATCTAAGTTTTTGCTTTCTTGAAAGCGGGCGCACTGTTTGAATGTGCTGATGATGCCTTCAGGTGTTGAGTGAGGGCTGCATTGGAAAGACACCAGATGAATCTGCTTCAGCCTTTTGTAAAGTTCAGAATGTGATGCAGAGCCCTGCATTGCATCTGCAACCAGTGTTTTGGACAGAGATTTGGAGCTTCCAGGTTTCCCAACAATAAACAAGGGAATTCTTAGCTCAATGCAGATCACCATCATGAAGACATTCTCTTTCAAAGCCTCATTTTTGGCTATTGTCTCACCCATTGGAACACCATCAAGGAGAAGATCCTGAATGAGTTGGATTTCTTGGCGTACTCTCTGTGAGTTGTATTCACCATGTAGGATTTGGCTGATAGTATTCTGATATTGCACTTTGGACTCCAAGCAGGACTGATAGCACACTGCAGTGGCCATTAGCAATGACCAAATAACTCTGTCACTGGCAGGTGAGTGCAACTGTGCATTTCTTGTTTTTTGCCTCTGGGACTGCTTTTGAAGAAATGCTGTTAGTTCCGTCACAAACATGGGTTGATTTTTGTGGAACCACACAAATACCTGCATGCAACGTTCCACATCCCTGAGACTGACAAAGCTGCATTCATCTTTCCTCTCCCTCATGAATTTTTGTGATGAGCACAACACCTCTGTTATCTTTTTGATATACCTTTTGTCAATCAAGTTTGTATCCAACTGTCTTTGCACTATTTGTTCAATGTAAATTTGTTCTGATGTGTCATTGAGCTGGCCAAAGTCCCAAACCAGAGGAATCATGCTAGGAGGTAACATTTGGACGCGATACACCAGCTGGCGGAGAGGGATGGATCCAAGTCTGTCTTCAGTCTCTTCAGCTCTGACTCTGTAGCCCAACCCAGATGCCTCGAGCCTTTCAATCATTTTGTCTGTGTGCTTCCGGTAAGGGTTGCATGCAGCAATAATCTGCAGTCCTGTTTGAGAGTCAAGTTGTTGTCCCTGCACAGTGTTGTCACAAATTATCTCCTTGATGCTGCTAATGGCTTCGGTAGTGTTTGCCTCATCAAAGAAAAGAACAGAGTCAAATCCATGTTTCTCTTTATTACTCCCAGCAAGAGTTTCTGCCTCTTGAACTTTGGCATAAATCATTTCCGATGTAGTGCCTCCATGAACCTTGACCAATTTCATGTTTTCTGTAGGTGCTCCACACCTTCTCAACTCACACAAGAACTTGATGAGCCTTGTCTTACCACATCCTGTCTCACCCATGACGATGACTGGGATGCCACACCTGACTCTCATGTGGATTGCCATCATTTTGAGTATGTTGTCAGTCGTGAGTTCATATGTTTCATCAGGATCTGTTGGCCACTTGATACCTAGCACACTGCATAGATGCTCAATCTTTTCAGCTCGAGGAAGCTGATCAAAGTCCATATTGAAAGGGACTCTCTGAAGTCTTAAGCCTGTAAACAGTTCTCGAGTCATTATGTTTTTCTTGATCACTTCTCTTGTTGACGGATTAATGGCATCATATCCATTCTGACCATTGCTCTGCAGGTGAAACCCAATGAAAGTCATGGACTCATGGTCATCATTGAAGAAGATGTATGGATGTGGTTCAGATTCCCACCTTTTTCTGATAAGGAATGGGGCCAAATCTCTTTCATTAAGCCCACTGAGATCTATTTGTTGCCTTCCAGGGCTCTGGTCAGCAATGCATAGTGATGGGGTGGCAAAGTCTTTGGACATCAAGATCATGAACTCCACCACAAAATTTTTGAACCCATGCAGTGTGTCTCCAACAAACTCGAATTTGCAAAAGACTGAATTCTCACAGGCTTGCAGCTGAACATTAAGGAACCAGACAAAGTTTCGCAGCTCTGCCCATGATGGATCAATTATGCCACAGTAGATAAAGAGGATCTGAAGACACTCTGCATGAGTCCCTTCAATGCCATGGTAAGTGAAGTTGTCAAGATTGTCACCATTGTGAAAACGTGTTAGATACTGGTATGGTCTTTGATAGGCTTCACTCTGGAAATACTCATCATCCATGAGGGGGTCATCACTATCCAGATCTGGGATGTCTCCTCTTTTCATTTCCAGTGCCATAACCTCCTTTGGTGGACGACATAACACCTTTGGAAAAACTTCAAAGAATGCAAAAATTTCTTTCCTTCCCTAAAAACAGACAGAAATATTCAAGATTAGAGTTGTTTATAAAATCAAGTTAAACCAAGTCACATACACTTTCACTTGGATTACTGCAGTTCGCTGTAATCTGTATTAGCCAGTCATCCTTGTCTCCCCTGCAACTGGTCCAGAACGCTAGAGTGTTCCGTAAAAAGGGACCACATCAGCCCTGTTCTAAGGTTTTATGTCGTTTTAAAGCCCTGAATGGGCTGACACAGCTTATATATCAAATCTTCAATCCCATACATCCCATTCTGGTTGATGTTTGTCTTATACTTTCTACATTGACATTGTGCATCAATAGGGTTATTGACTCCAACTGTTTTTAAATGTGATTTGGAATCCATAATAGTGACAATGTGGAAAGAGGGTCACACTCAGCAAGTCAAGTAATGCTCTCTTCTTTAATGCAAAACCATGTTGAAATGTGTGAGAACAGTCTTTTCTACATTGTCACTGAACATAAAGTCAAGGATCACGCACCACAAGTGTGCCTTGTTTGATATTGGTATTGGTACTAGTACCAATATCAATTACTACTCATAATAATAAACCCCATTTACCAAACTAAATTAACTCAAATAACAAAATGACTTCAGTGTCAGAAATTGTTTAAGAAAATGAAACTTTTTCTGGAAAACTGGGATCATTTAGGGTGGACAGAAAGACTTGGAATGATTTGACAAAATGTATGAGGTAAATATATCTCAGCTTACAGATCTGGTGGCATATTTGGGCTCCTCATGCATGGTGTCTAGTAACTCAATGATATACAACTGTTTGTGGCTACATTTCCACATCAGCCCATCAGAGTCCATGAGGTTCCGCAGAAAGAATAGCTTGAACAGAAACTCATTCAAGCCTTTCCGCACCTGCAAAACGTTGTTTATATTGTTACAAAATGTTGAAATTTTGAAACTGGTATACAAAACAAATGATTGAATTAACATCTCAAAGGTTCTCTAAGAACTAAAGCGTTGTTTCTGGTATCTCAACTCACTATCAGTGTAATATAAGGACTCCTTACCGAGGATGTGACATCGAAGTGAAACACCTTGTGATCTTTGTCTCTTGGCATATTGTACAAAGACTGGAGAATCTTGTGGTCATCAACCTCAGTTTCAGTTAGCCGAATGCACTTCTTAAATGCAGTTCCCTGTTCAACACTTCCCTCCAGTTTTTCATACACCCTTTGTACATACAAAGACTTGCCTGTAATAGTGGAAATAATATGATATTGTGTTGACTCATGTGAGGGCATCAGTAGTTAAGTGCTTTCTAGAGAAGGTAATTAATTAATTGTTCAAATAAAGTGTGTTGTTGAAATAAGTGGAGAATACTTTTGTATTGTGAATCATTTACTCAATCATTTTTAAAATAAGGCTTGATTATGAGGAATGCTTTTGGTGCTTAGTGAAAAGTAAAAATATGAAAAATAAAAGAAAACAAGGAGGAGGAAAAATAGGGAGGGGAAAAAAAACAGCCATGTGCAGTGAATGTATCGCATATACAATGTAATGCATCGATAATGGTTTTATCATCGCATTGTAGCCCTCTGAATCATAATCAAATGGAATCGTGAGGTGCCCAGAGATTCCCACCCCTAGTCACATCCCTGAGACAGATACCACAGTGTGTTGAAAAGAATACCCCACGCACTCAGAATTTCGCCTACAAATGCATATCTATTAAGGCCAAAGCGCAAAGATTAGTAACCTCCCCTATAATCTTACTAGTAAATCACGACTAGTGCTAAAAGGGTTTGTGACGTTGCATAACGTCAGTAAATCTGGTTCTTGGTCTGAATGAGTACATGCCAAATGAAGAGCGCACTGTTAAAAAGTTTAAAGTTACATTTTGTGAGATATGTTCACAAGTGAGAAAAGCTTATGTTGGAGATAACTACCTCAAAGCTTGTTACATATGAAGAGTAATTTCTGCCCCTGCTCTATCTTGAGATTGCATTATGAAAGCAAATGTTTTGAGCTTACTCAAGGCTAAACTTTCAGGTCATCCCCCCAAGTCCTCATTCGTGATTCGTTTTCTGTTTATGTGTTCAAAAAAAAGAAAAAAAAAAAAAAAGCTTATTTTCCCTTTTGTTGATAATCCATGTGGATAGTTCCCTTACTTCAAATTGGCATACAAAGTGTGAGGGAAAAAAATGGGACTCACCAACTCCTGCTCGTCTGGAATAAACAATCCCAACAGACTGTCCACCTTTGAACACAGAAGCAGCACTGTTGTGATCTGGAGGGACAGAGTAATGTCTGGACAAGTACTTCTGGATCTTTTCCAAAGGCTCTTGTGGCACAAAGTCTCTTTTGAACTGACTAAATGCAGTAGGAATATATGTGTGCTCTCTGTCAGAGCTGCAGTAGATCACCAGCCTGTAATTGTGTTTCCATTGTGAACTCAGCTTCTGAAAACACTTCTCCATTGCACAGCTAACATCATAGCTTAACTGGTCTGCCCTCAGGATGGTGTAAATCTTCTGGCCAGGGTAACCTGGTGTGAGGCATCTCCTCAGGAAAAGCTCTACTTGCTCATAGGGTGTTGCAGGAGTACACAGGAGAACTTCATCATAGCTGGGCAATGGCTCATAACTACTGCTCATGTACAAGCAGATACTTGATGCCAAAGTCTCATCATGTGGGCAGATTACAAGATTAGGCTGACAAGTGAGGAGGCCTTTCGGGAGCTCTCTTCTTGCTGAATTATCTCTTGTCTCTGAGAGCTCTGGTTCCTCCCATTCATTTTCGGTTTGGTTTTCTGTGATGGTCATCATTTCTAACAGACCCCCTAAACTCCTTACATCCAAATAGTCATGAAAAACAATTTCTGAATTCTTCATGTAGCCATTCCACAACTCTTCCAGCTCTCTCAATCCAATAGCCAGGTCTACACTGTCAGCTAGATCACCAGCTGTAGCTTGGCTCTCACAAGCTGAAGACATATTATCCCTCTCACTTTGGCGATGAAAGAGACTTTGAAATTGGATGTCTTCATTCATCCTACTGTCAGATTCAAACTGGTTGCAAAATCTTGTCCATGTCCTCCACACATCTGATGCTGTGCAGTTTGGACTGATGAAAGAGAGCATCATCAGGGCTTTGTCCTCTATTTCTGCATTCATATTTGTTGGAGTCAAAACACTGCACAGGTAGACTATCTGTTCTGCTGTGAAGTAGTTGAGGTAGTAGTGTTCAGATCTCTGTTTGTCCATGAAGTTACGCCAATCATCAAGAAACAGCTCCATCTTCTTGGACAACACTGTTAGTTGTTCAACTAGTTTTCCACATACTTCAAGGTGATGTTGGGTCTCGCAAAACTTGAATTCCATAAAAATACAAGGGTCACTCTGGGTTTTGCAATAAATCTTGGCTTCCCAACACCTGAATAGTGGGTTCCCTGCAGAATAAAGGTCTACAAATGTCCTGGCAAGTCTCTGGACATTGTCAAAAACCTGAACATGAAGACAAAGTGAGATTACAAACCAAATACAATTTGCAGCAAATCCAAAGTTACACAAACATTACATAATATCTATATATTTCATTCGTTCACAGGAAATCATAAGATTTTAAAAAATATATCTCAGAGTTAAAAATTTGAAGATACAACCAATCTAACATACCTCAGCAAAACGTTCTACTTCACTCTGATTTTGCTCTCCTCTTCCAGACATAAGCATGAGTTTATTTTGCAACTCTCTCAGGTCTTCTAATTTGTAGGTGCGAAGTGTGTTTTTTTCACGTCCTTCCTGAATTTGCAGCATCAGGGAAGTCTCTAAACTGAGCTATTGAAAGAAACATAATAATACAGAGCATATGAGTATGATTTATTTAAAGTCCTTTGTTGACCAACTTGGTCAATTATGACTTGAATTAAAACATAAATGAATTATGCAGGTTAACATGTGTGTTTAAAGTGTTAAAATTCATAATTCCAAAAAGGGCCATTTAATTTGATTTACTGCACTGCCAGCGCTAATGACTAATTGTCTGATTTCAAAAATATTATTTGAACATTTAGTAGCACTTTATGGTTGCACATTATGGTACACAAATTACAAGGTAATAACTGTGTATTTACATTAAAATTATCAGAGTGCTGTAACGTTAAATTGCTGCTAATTCATTCAGACCTTTATTTAAGTCTCAGTAAACACTGAGGTTACCCTTATTTACAATGTGCCAAGATTACAATTAAGATGTAGTATTCATTACAGTTAGTGTTACAGTTAAACTGTAGTATTCATTTAGACATACAAACACACACATAGTGACTCAGTTAAGAAATTTGCATGAATCAAGAGGTGGAGATATTACAAGTGACTTAAATTGTCCAAGTGAAACTAGATTAAGTTTGTGAGATCTTTTTAGCAAGTTCCATGAGCCTGGAGCAGTGTCAAAAACACATTTTTACCCAACTCAGTAACACTGATTAATTATTTGTGATTAGAATGTGTAATTGCTCTATGCCTTGGTTCGCTGGGATTGAGGCTAGTCAGTGACAACAGTTTCATTGTGAAAGTTGGCATACATTTACTTGGCTTAAATTCTAACAGAGGGTAGATGACTGGCCAGTGACCCCAACTATGGGGCCAACATTTGTTACAAGTACTCTAATTTCTAGTATTCAACTAGAATTACAAAGACACATTGTTTTTTATATTTCTAATGACCAGGGAACCTCAAACATAAGTACAAATTCCTATCCACAAAGATTTTAAACTGAGCTTCAAACTTACAAAACATGTTCGCAGGTCAGCTTTTCCCATAGCCTTCAGTTCTAATTTAACATGCTATAACCTCAGCAGCAAACAGACCTTGTGTACTAATGAGAACACGGTCTTGCTCTTTGCTGACATGTACGTGATGTTCGACTGCGTAATTTTTTTAGTCAAATCCTGATTGCAACTCCGAGACTAAGAGTTGCTAGAGTCGACTCTAAATTGCTGCCAAGAGGAATGTATATATTTAATCTTTGAATGTGGGAAGCTTGATGCTAGAACCAAGTGATAATGCATTTACTAAGTAAAATAGGGCAGCTGTATGAATAAAGAAGCCTCC
>OMKZ01010103.1:1086-19172 GCA_900302535.1 Neoniphon sammara | reverse complement strand
GATATCATCTCCCCATCATTTGTCCTCAGGGATCTGTGTCTATTTACACACACACACACACACACGCACACACGCACACACACGCTCACACACACACACACACACACAAATGCAGACAAACACTGATCCACAGATTTATGCACACATGTATGCAGACATAAGCATGCAATGGCAGACCTGTGAACAGACACAGAGGCACACATTAGTATGCACGCACACACACACACACACACACCACACACACACACACACAAACCCAGCAGGGGTTAATCAGTTTCTGTCCCATCTCTCCAGATCTGTGTGTCGCAACAAGTCAAGCTGGTAAAAACTGAAGAGCCGCTTTTAAACAGAGGTCATGGGAGCGTCGCCGTTTTGTATGATTGCTTTGTATGACTCAATTTCCACGACAGTTTCAGTTTCAAAGAGCAGAATCCAATACTCCTACTTTGGCCTCAAAATCATAGAGAGCATGCAAAATTAAAACAACAGTCTGATGAGGTGGTACATAATGTAAGAGGTTTAACCTAGCATTTGTTCCTTGATGAATTTTGCATTTTTAAATAAAACATCAAATCGTGCCATCAAACAAAAAGAAAAAGTTGCTGAAATTCACTGGAATTACTGCAGCTGCAAAATTCACCTAAAATGTGTACATGCAACAAATAATGCACATTAACCACTTCTATTGCAACACATTTCTGTATGGTATACACAAAACAGAAACTTTATATGGAAACCAAAAATAGCAACAACAGCCAGATATGCTGTCACTTTAAAAATGGCAATACAGTTTTTCAAACAGACTTTTGTTGTGTATGTTGTGGTGAATTGATTATCTCCATTGTATTGCGTTGCAATACACGTTGCTGATGTACAGTAGCAATAAGCATGTATAGCAATAAGCACGGGAGCATTGCTCGTCTCTAGATGTATTCCTAGAAATAAGCTTGTGTTTTTAAGCATCATTTTGAATCTTTATATAACATTTTGGCAAACCTCTTTGCATGACGAACTTTGCCCACAGAAAGTGAAATTTGGCCCAAAGCAGTCCTTAAAACTGTAAAAGATACAGCTTGTATGTCACCTTATTTGCTCCTGTCAGGTTTGGAGTGGAGGATAAACCTTCCCAAATCCCTCTTTCTCACCTTTTTACCCCTGGATCTTTACAGTAGGAGATGATTTGCTCCTTTTGATTTGGGAACTAGAGTTCAGTCAACCTTTTAATCGCTCAGTTGTGTTTATCTTTGTGTTTGTGTTTGTTTGTGTCAGTTTGTGTTTATCTATTTTTTTTTTCCTTTTTATTTGTGAGATATTTTCATGCTGGTGTCGATCAAACACAATGGGGAAACCCCCCAAAATAAACTTATTAGAAATAATAATCATAAAAATATCAAGCGCAATGACTCAGTGCATGCAAAAGGGTAATTTTGTGGCTCGCTGTGGTATTGCTTGCACTGAAATGGGTGGAGAGTGCAATAGATGGGTCTGCGCCATCCAGCAGTGCAGTTTTGGTGTCCAAAAATCTGTTTGCACCTCCGCCTCCTCAAACCACCTCCATAGCGCAGACATAGGTGTTCTGTTGCTATTTCTGTGGCATTCTTCAACCAGCAGGCATGCTTACTTGCACATCAAAATATGTGATTTTAATTTGAGCAAGATGATAATGCCAGTAAGGCAGAGTGTGTTCCAGGTACAGGTACCTGTATCTGCCCCCCACAGTTTCTTGTAGGATGTGTAACAGCTTTCCCTTATGGCTGTTTCTGGGTCTGTATCTCCCCATTCAACACACTCCCAGTGAAGCATGCGTTCTTGCTACATGGTAGTCGAGTGGTCAAATTTGCAGGATCTATGACACTCGCATGGAACAGCAAATGCCACATTATGGGTAAGAATCTGAACTGTACCTTTAATGTTATAAAATGGCTGCTGTGAATAATTTAATTTCATTGGCTGGATGATGTCTGTAAAAACTGTGTATCAGGACATGTCAAACATGGTCCCTGTCAGCAGTTTAACCCACTGTTTGATATCAGTGCTCACCAACACATTCAGCTCATATGAAACTATGGTGACAAAATTTTGCTTCTGGATAAAGCACAATTTGGTATCTGTCTGTGCGTAATGACAGTGCGGTGCCTTATACAACTTAAATTTAAATATTTTATGCACAAAGTTACACTAATGGAGAATAATTTGCCTGTGGAATAAACAAAGCAAAAACCTGGACATTTTAAGGAATTTATGGACCCCCATGCCCTCGGACAGATTAGGACCCAAAAAGAGGACATGTCCAGGTAAAAGAGGACGTTTGGTCACACTATATAAAACTTACCTTAACAACAATAAATGAATGGCTATGCTAATTAGTTGCATTACGCTAAGCTACATTAGCCTACGTTAGCCGCCACACTGCCCTGCTTTTAAAATCCCAATTGCTTCAAAGCTATTGGGATTATTTTGCAGCAGATAACATTTGCACAACATTAACGCCAGTACTGAACTAGCTAAGCCATTTTTTTTTTTTTTTATATAGTATGTGTTGTATTTAATCCATCTTGGTAAATCCATCACAGTGCCATGGCTCAAGTTAAATAACGTTAGCTGAATCATTTGGCAGCGTCTCGTGCTCCGGACCTGTATTAAAAAAGCACAGGTAGGTATTTATTTTTGACATCATATTGGTTACTAAATTAATTAACTCTCCCTATTTATTTAATAGGTGGCAAGTGGTCATTGTTTAAGTACAATGATGCACCCTGAGGTGTCCCAATATAGGGAATTTAATGGCCTTGGCACATGTGAATGCCACGTTGTCCCCATCTCATCCGTGAATTTCCTTCATCGGGACACTTTGTTGTGCATTATCGCTTCTCTTGGTGTTTCTCTGTTTCTCTCTCAGTTTCTCCTCTGTCTATCTCCGTTACTCTTTCTGCGGTGCCTGTTTTTCTCTCATTCCTTCCTATCCGCTCTCTTCTTCTCTCCTCTCCGTCTTTCAATGGCAGTCATGGGTTTGAATCTTGATTCAACTCCCGGCGGTCCTCTTCCAGTCAAACCGCCACGCGGGAGTATCACATTTTTCTTACATGTCATGAGTAGAACAAGGATGCAATTTTTAGTGCAAAATGTTTTCAGGAAAGTAGGCCAAGAGCATGAGGACTTTGAAAAGCGATGTACAGAATGACAGAAAGAGATAGAGAGATGGAAAGAAGAAAGGCGACATGTAAACAACAGAGAGTTTCCATCATGTTTGTGATGATTTTTTTTTTAATGTGTGTAGGACAACCGTCACTCTTCTAAATGTCACCTCGTTTCCTGACAGAAAATTGACAGCCGACATGAGGACAAACTCTTTCTCTGTCTTTTGTACTCCTTTTCTCTCTGGTTCCCCCTTCTCTCTTACATCTACGTCACTTCTCTCTATGACTTTCTCCATCTCTCAGTTCAACTCAGTGAGGCGTTTTTGGCACAAACTTTGCCAAAGCAGCTTGCATCATTAGACAATAATGAACAGGCTACTAATTTAAAAGTCTGAGTTTAATAGTTGATTACAATCATGATTATGTTTATGTGTATTATTGATAGCAACAAGAATATTTGGAATACTTCTCAGTTCAAAGTTTTAAAGATGCTTTATTGGCATGATTCTCAAAAAATACAGCAGTTCACAATACATTACAATACACAAAATGTACAATACATGATCACATCAATAGAGATAAATAAATAATAGCTCCTTAACTGATAAAAAAGTTTAGAAATAAAAAAAAAATGTTAGAACAGTTAAGTCAGTGTCTTTCAGATGCTCCGTCTCTTTGGTGTCTATCTGACATCCAGTCTCTGTCTCTCCAACTCAAATCTGTCTAAACTGACTGGCTGTCCGCATACTACACACACACACACACACACACACACACTCATGCACACACAAACAAAAACACAGACATACGCACACACACTTGAAAAAGAGGGATTTGTCCTGAAGTTAGATGTCAGTTTTCCGTCAAAAACAAGAAGACATTTAAAAAAGTGGAGTTTGCCGGGGAAACAAGGAAAAAAACAAGCGAGCAAACAATGCTTCACACACAAAATGGATTCTTCACTGTCAGATGTACCCTGATGAATTCTGAATATGAGGGCTGTATCTGTTTTTTAATGATTATCCAGACATGTTGAGTCAATATTTTCAATTCAAAATATTTCTACAGTCATTAACAAAATTGCCATTGGTTTGAATGTTAACTTTTGGTTGAAATTTTATATTTTGCATATTGCTTTGTAATCGCTGTCTCTTGTCGACAGCCATGCCTGTGATTTATTTGAGAGAGAAAAATTGAAATTGAAAATGAAGGGTGGGGGAGAGAAGAAGACAACAAGCACAAACACAGAGAGAGCTTTACAGAGAGAGTAAATGAGCCAACAAGTGAAAGAGACACACAGAGTGGAATAAAAAAAAATGTACATTTTGTATACCACTCTGGAAATATATCAGACAAGTCAGTCCAATGAAGTAACTGAACTGAGTTAGACTGAAATAGAAAGACAATTGAATTGAAAGGAACAAAGAGAAAGATACTGTACAAGCACTAAAACATGCATACACACACACATCCTGAGTGCAAAAGAAATTTATACTGATTTTTAGTCTTCACTGTAGCCTTTGTTAGCAAACTAGTTAACGATAGCATGCACCCAAGCCTCGCACTTTGAAGTTGTGCCCAACAAGAACTTGCTGAACTCTCATTTTCAAAATATAATTCTTGGGAACAAAGCTTTATTTGTAACAGACCGAACTCTTTGAGTTTGTGCATTGTTAGGCTGGCATAGTGTAGCAGTGTACACAGAAATACAGGAGATTTAGTCGTGAGATTGCACGTTACAAGAGAACTCTCGAAGTTCTTGTCGAGCAAAATGTGAACACACGAGGGTTGGTTTACGTTAGCATGAACTTTTTGCTATCAAAGACTAGAGACCGCCCAGGTGATGTGGAACCTCTGGTCCCATCGCATTGCCAGAAGAATGGGAAAACACATTGAGGTAGAAAATTACTATTTCAAACCAGTTCCAAATATGGCTAGCACTAGCTAGCTTAGCATTACAGTAGTTGACACCGATGTTAACATCTTGGGACGTGTTTCCTGTCCCAGTTTGGTAGCAAATATATATTGAAAAAAAAATCAAGTTGATAACATATGTAACACACCCATCCTGTGGTCTTTCCAATGTCACGGTTTAATAGATTTAAAATCACTTCATTAGTCTATAGTGAAGAAGTAACGGTGTTATTATCGGTCTTTACCACTCATCCCTTTGAGGTAATTTGGTCAGAGTATGAAATACAGTAAGCAGCAGAAGTACAACACAAACACACACACAGATAAGCTGAAAAAGGGGGAATTTAATGTGAAAAAATGTAGATTTTTTTCTTTATCTTAATGTTTTGCTGATATTGTTACCAACTTTAATGGCAATATTGCATGTAGAGATGAACTGGAACTGCAAATGAGAGAGAGAGAGGGAGAGAGGGAGACAGGGCTGCTGTTGCCAGGAGGAGTTTCATGTAAAAACACACAGCTGGCTTTCCTGTCCAATTCTCCAAATTACCAACGACTCCCCCCGCCAGGAGGAGGAGGGGGAGGAGGTGGAGGATGGGGGTTTACCCTCTCATCTCATTTACCGGCTTAGACAAGATCTCTCTGTCAGATACTCTCTCTCTCTCTCTCTCTCTCTCTCTCTCTCACACACACACACACACACACACATACACACGTTCCACCCGACGAAGTCCTCTGAAATATTTACTAGCCTTATGTGGTGAAATCTCTCAGGATTATCCCCAATAACCTGTTTAACTTAATCCTTATCTCACACACATGAATAATAAATCTCTCTCCCACTCTCCGTCGCCGTCTTCCCCTCTCTCTCTCTCTCTTGCTGTCTCTCTCTCTCTCTTTGCGATGGGTTGAGATGTAACGCCTCTCTCACCTTGCTCTCACTCGCCCGCCTCCCCTCCCTTCCCTCCCTCTCTCTCTTCCCCTCTCTTTCTCTCACACACACTCACACTCCATCCATCCGCCTCATGAACATGTGCCGGCTGTTTTCTCTGCCTCTCCGAGCTGTTTTGAAACACTGCACTCTCCCCGTTTTCTCTCTCTCTCTCCCTCTCTCTTCCGATCCCGATCTCTCCCTCGTCCCTTCTTTTTGCCCCCCCCACCCCACCTCCTCCAGGACAGGAAAAGGAGCAGTAGCAGGGAGCACCAGCGAAGAAGACTGACCACAATAACAGGAAGTGAGTAGAGGAAGTGGGCAGTGACCTGTGCGGTCACAGGGAAAGAGAGAGAGAGAGCAAGAGAGCGGACCGGGCCAGACAGCTGGAGTTCAACACTTCGGGCTACTGGATAAGAAAACCACATCAGAGACGAGAGGAAAGAGAGAGAGAGAGAGATTCAAAACTCATATCGGACTCTCACCTGAGGAAAAACCTTCAAGACCCTTGAAGAGAGAGTGAAGAAGATGATAACATTTTAGGGTGAGAAAACTGAGGCGAAGCGTTTCGTTGAGCCTACTGATTCACCGATTTGATTTTTACCTTTTATGAGGAAAGAAAGAGAAAGAGACTGCCGAAAGTGTCACACCAGAGCGTAATCTCAGTCTATCTCTGGCGGCTGGTCACTGGGTTTAAAGTGCGACTGCGCCACAACCTGCGACAGACCAGCCAACCTGAGCAGAGAACCCTGTATTTTTTCCCCTAATTGGTTGCTCTTTTTACCTTCACAGCACTCAGTCTGTCTTTGGATATCATCCAGCGTTGGGATACACCAAAAGCACAACACAGACTTTGTTGTCTGAGTCGAGGGGCAAACGGAGCTGCAGGACAGAAAAGGATCCACAGTGAAACCTGGGGAACAAGACGAGAGAGAGAAATACCACCCACTACAACACCTGCTGTTTTCTGTGCAGGGAACCAGCTGAAAAGAAGGAGAGCCAGAGAGAGAAAGAGACATAGGTGTATCTAGAAGTGTTTTTACCTTCTGGTGAACACACTACCACCTAGCAGCTGCTAATTTCTACCACAGTAAATAAAATATTATCCCAAGAAGGAAGGATCTACGTGATTTGGACTTCGTTTTTGTACCAAAACAAGCCATCTTCACACAGTAACCCCTAGTACAGATTCTACCTGCCTTGGACTTCGACTTTCCATTGAATCGGTAAGTTACCTTTTGTTTTAATCACAGGGTTGGAAGGAGTTTTCATGTCTGTAAAGGTGTGTGTGAATGTGTGTGTTCATGTAGGTGTAAGTATGTCGGTCACTGCTCAATTAAAAAGGGGTGCATTTTAGGATAACTGATGGATGGAAGGATCTAGAGCTTTCCCGTTCACAGGGACTTTGTCAGCTGAGCCCATGTTCGTCTGATCACCAGAAATTAACTTTATATTACGGCAGCGCAGTTGGTTTCCAGTCAGAAAATGTGACCCAGATCCCTAGAAAATCCCCCTGGCTACTTTCAGAGTCATCGCAGTGTAAGACAGTGGTGAATCCACTGGTCGAATGGAACAGAACAAGGCACAGAAATAATTTAACCAATCAGCCAGAAAAATGATTATCATCCCTTTAAGGAGAGACCGCCAGCCCTATTATCATTCACATATGTTACTCCAGTGATCTTGGGCAGCTCGGTCTAGACTTGAATGGCGTAATTGAGCGCTAGTTGCCCCCCCAACCCCTTTTGCCCCTTGAGGCTGGACAGTCATCCTTGAAGACAGAGATCCACTGAGACCATTAAGACTATGTGGGATAAATTGTCAGCGGAGTGGGCAAAAATTAAAATCCAGCAGAGGCTCTTGTCTGTATTTGAAGAGCTCTGTTCCAAAATGCTATGATATTTCCATTTCAGGGGATCCAGTCTGTTCAGTGGAATCATTTTGTCAGCTCAGAGTTGTGTGCTTTTCTGTGCAAAGTACCGTAGTTGGGCAATCAGACATTTCCCAAGAGAAGGTGCCGCTGGTTTCACGATTTCATTTTGGGGTAAAACTCTTTGTTCATCCCTTCGTTTGCTTCTGGAGCAACTTGTAGGCACACTCGGACCGAACCGGCCATGTTAAGAAAACGTCGTGCGTGAGAATTGTGACTTTGGGCGGATTTACCCTCTAGGTTTGGATTGCCGGCTCTCTTAGAGACAGAGTTGATTTGATTTGGTTGTTGCGACGACAGCGGCTGCTGTAGCTAAACCCGCTGGTCTAATTCCTGGAGAGGGAAGTATCAGGGAAAATCCTTTAGATGCCATCTGGGAGACTTCACCCACACACACACGCTCACACACACACACACACATATGCACACACGCACACTGGTTTCATGATTATAACCATTCATTCATTCAGATCTATGTCAGGCTGGTTGACAAGCTGTCCAGCTGTGATGATGTTAGCCCAGCTGAAGTCACTGTGATTACTACTGAAAGACCCAGTTAGGACTTTATTTTCACTGACTGACCTGTATTCTGTATTTTATTTAATAAATCACAGTCCACATGTATTTTATTAGGTCTATCCATCCATCTATCCTTCCTAACAGAGGTGGGATTTCTCTTTTTTTCATTCCAGCCCTCAGGAGTGGACCTCATTAGGGAGAATAAAATGTTGAAAAGAACAAAAAATATTGAGGTTTAATTATAAATCCAGATCATGGCTCATTCGAAATATGAAATACACATGTCGTTTGATTATAACAGGAATAATTTTAAATATATCCCCTCAGACAATATCAGTTGTAGCGATGTCTATATAAAATGTCTTTGATTATCCATGTGTAGAAAATTTGGATTCCCATATTAGGGTTACTTTAATCTGTGAATTATTTGAAGCAGCGTGGTTGTAATATCGCCTTCAGTGAAGATGACTGACAGCTGGGCCAAAACCAATGTGAATAACATTCTATGATGTAAGGATGAAAGTATCCGGATGATTGCCACTTATCACTGTAAACAATGTTGCCTGTCAATATCAATCATAACCATTTACATTCATCACAATGCATCTAATTACTGACACCTTTGTTAAGGAAAACAGAACAACAAACAAAAAAAACTGGAGCAGGAATACGCTGTGTGGCATGATAGTGTCACTGAGGACATAGTCTGTGTGTGTGTGTGTGTGTGTGTGTTTGTGTGTGTGTGCATGAGTGCCAGTGTGTGTGAGTCTCATGAAGTAGCAAACAGCAGCTTCTATACTAGTGTGACTTGCTGGCAGACAGATTGTAAGAAGCTGCTCTGTGATTAAACCTGTTTTAATCTCCACACACACACACACACACACACACATGCACAGAGATTTGAGGTTGTGGAATTGCTTCCCTTTCCACACTGTAAACAAATATTCAGTCTCATGTTTTTTGACAGTGACACTAGACTTAAGTAAGCTAACACTGTGTCATAGATAGCAGAACATTCAGCAGATGAAAATATTACAGAGAAGAGAAGAAAAGAGAAGAGAACCGATGAGAATGAACTAATGAGGGTCTGCTTAAAGGGGAATGCCACCCACTTTAATAACTGTTATGATATTCATGTGTCCAGTTCATTCATGACTTTTAGCTTGCACCACTGGAACTGGAGAACTAACCCTTGGGATCTGTGACGTCACTGGAATATAAAATCAGTGGCTGCTCCATAGATGATCAACAGGGCAGTAACTTTATTGATCCATAAGATATTTGCATAGAAATGAGGTTTAATCTGGATAGCTGTTAGCAGTGCTAGAATATAAATCAAATTTTGGGCTGACCACTCAAGTCAGCACCCTAATGGCGCCACAAAATTATTGTCTATAGAGCAGGCCCTGATTTTACATCCCGGTGACATCACAAATTCTTCAAATTCAAAGGAACTTTATCTGATTTCTAGCTTTAGGAGTGGTGCTGGTTCATAAACACTGATTTAACTGTCCTGCAACATGGAAATAACTGATGAGTTAAAATGGGTTCAATTCCCCTTTAAAGCAGCACTAGACAAGATTTTTTTTATGTAAAACTACACCCATGTAATCAAACTAAATTACATATTGGGGCTGTAATAGGGAACAGCATCCCATCCAATCCAACTGAGATGCTGTAAATTCACCCTATTATTAGTAGCAGTATTAGTATTATTATAGTCATTATAAATTATTATTAAATTATTATTCAGGCATTGGGTATGGTCACTCTAACCACAGGGAGTGAAGAATCAAAACTTTATAGTCAAATACAAAACTGTCCTAAACAACGGAGAGAAAGTTGACTGAAAATCTTCCCCACCTCCACTCTCTCTACTAGACTAGAGGGAATTTAGGTCCGAAGATTTACTGATTTTCTGCTGCCACGCCATATGATTTCTGGGTAGTGAAGCCCTCCAAATTCAAACAGTCACTTCTCGCTGCCGTATGGGGCTGCCACTCTGTGAAGCTGCCCAGTGCTGCTTAAAATCAGGCATGATAGTATTCTAAATATAGCATTCTAAATCAGCTTTAATGCTGAATAGAATCGAATACATTTGAGCGAATTGGAGTGAGCAAGAAATCATCTGAATGTCACATATCCAAATCATTAAAAGAAAGAAGTTATACCTCGGCTTGTGAAATTCTAAAACACACCATCTGCTGAACAACTTGAACTTCAACTGGGTTTGACATAACATGGAGGAGTCCTGTGCCACCTTTAGTGATGGAGACTGAGGATTATGAAGTCTCACTGACTAGTTTCTGCGCTTTAGTGTTCGGAAGACTGAAACTAGGTCAGACCTGTCTGTTAGTCACAAAACATCCCAGAGAATGACAACTGTGTCTCTCTTGCTCGCTCGCTCTCTCTCAAACACACACAGACGCTCGCACACAACCTTGCCAGCGGACTAATACATCGAACAGCTTTAATTACAGATATTCCTGGATGTTTTTTCCCGTACAACCAAAGATGCCTTTGATAAAGTTATGAATAACTTTGTGTAATCCTGAAGTGAATTTTGTATGCAAGTAAGTCAGACGTTTTTTTGTTTTTTTTCATGAAGCTTTTAGCTGTTTGGAGCAACAATCAGTGATGTAGTGGAAAATTTTGCACCAGTTAAACTATGACCTCTAGTTGCTTGATCATTTCCTGTGATGACATCAGTTGGATGACATGTACTATTATATATGATGGGATTTTTGTATAATGATTTATATCAGTTTTAATAGGTGAGCAGACTGTATTTCACAAAGAAAGGCAGGTAGACTGAGTTTAGGTGGGTTTGTCCTCCACTGGCTACAATCCACCTTCCTAAATATACTTTTAAGTAGAGATGAAGGGAGGAAGGCGAAGAGGGGTAGGGGAAAAGAGAGAGGGAGGGGATGAAGAGGAGGAAAAAAAACAGGATGAGAGAGCAGAAACACAAATAGATTGCTTTAAAACAAAGTTTTTCACTGAGAAATGCAGCAGGGTAGCAAAAACTTTAAGAGAAAAGAGGGATAGAAAAAAGAGAGTGTGAGACAGTGGGACAGAAGGAAGCAGTGACAGATTCAGAAACCAAAACAGTTAGTGAGAGAACAGAGAGAGACAGAGTGTGAGAGATATAAAGGGAAACAGGGAGAGAGAGAGAGAGAGAGAGACTATATGAGAGAGAGAGAGACATTGCAAGAGACGGGAGGGTTTAGCATATAGCTGCTGAATAGCAGGAAGGGTGTGTGCGCTCACTAATGATGACCCTTCATTAGCAGACCCAACGGCATTTCCCAGAAGGCATTGTGTTTACACTTCCTGTTGCTGATAAAAGGGGAGGAGAAAGAAGTCAGGCCTTGGTGGAGGAAATGTGTTTTAAAAGATGCCCTTTTAGGGAAAATGCGCTCAACTGGTTTGTCATCGCTGAAATGACCCCCATGATAGATGACTGTGTGTGCACCTATTCACAAAATGACGTACATGTGTGTGCGTGTGATGGTGAAACAGGTCTGTTATATTTGCCCTCATTTAGTTTAAGAGTTGTGGACTTAAGCTGAAGTGATGAAACTCTGAAGAAAGTCTTTATTTTGAAAAGAAATGTCCAATAACTTGATGTGTTATGAAACCAGTCATGGGCAGTATTATGCTTCCCTTGGCTGATACACACCTGCCAATCGTCTCCCCCCTCTTCACCCTCCCCTCAGTCATATTAGCGATGTCGTCGCTGCCTGTTGTGAAAACACCTGAATAGTGTGTCATTCAAAATGACAGATCTCTTGTTGAGAGAGCATATAATAAGAATTACCACTCTTTAATGTGAGGATTATTTATTTTTGCTTAAGGGCAAATATCTCAAGCAACAGAAAAATCAGTCAAAGCATACATTAACGCTAAACCCCCAACATATGCCTATTGCATTATATGAGATAAGAGTTGGCTGTAAGCTCTATACAGTCACTGTTTCAATAATGCAGCCTCTATGACTCAAGCATATATAATTGCTTCTGATGTGTGTTTCATTTGTGTTTATTATTCGATGTATATGAACAATATCGCCTAACTTACACTTTGATGAATCCGCTATTATAAATCTAAGTAAACATGCATTTCAGCACCTTTCAAATGGACAGCATCGCAGTGGCTTTAAAGATAGACTTAATTAAGGCAGGTTTGCTTTCACAGGTAATGAACAAATCTCCTTAGGATCACACTTTAAAACACTTAGTCATTATTGAGAAAACGAGGCCTCAGTTTGTTTTTCTAAGTTGCATAAAGCTGCTTCTCTACTCTGCTAAATTACACTGCCCTGGATAAGGATGAATGAAAACTCTGAATCAAGACTTAATTTTGTTTTGCCAAAAGTTTGCTCATTACACCAGATACAGCCGGATAAAGCTGATGAATCCAAGAAGCACTCATCTCAGTAAATACTTTAACATTAAGAATCAGCTTGCCTGTTAGTTGGTCTTACACAAATGAAGGTGGGAGCAAGCAGGCAGTTTGAACCATTTAAAAACAGGTTTTATTGCAATAAAGTCCTTTGTGTTTCCTAACAAATCAGCAAAGGTCTTGTATCGCATTTAAGGGGGGATAAACTTTAAGCAAAACCACATAAGTGATAGTTTTTGATTTTTTTAATCTGGGAGTTTGGTAAGAGAGAACTGCATGTATCAGGCCAGTAACACAGTGGCAGAAACAGAGCCAAAGAACCATCACAAAACCCTCAAAGTTCTTGTTGGTGGTCAGGAAGGCAACCAGCTAACCTGAATTTTGATTGATTGATTTTTGCATTGATTATGCCACCTGTCACTTTTCTTTCATCATCTCTGCAAAACGTTTTGTTTTATCTAGTTAACTGTATATTTTGACCTTCCTTCCATTTGAAACGCAGATTGAGGCATGCAGTGTGAAGATTACATTCCTCGATTACAAAAGGATTATGTGACAGCCAATTATGTTTGCCACATAAAAAGGTTAAGACGAATTTGCTGAATATAATCAGAGTTAGGTTTAGGCAACTAAAATTTTGGTTAAAGTCGAGTAATTGCCTGTTTCAAGTTGTGTCTCCTCCACACAACCCTAAAATGGGGAAACATGTCACACTTTGTGTATTCCATAGACTTCATGCCCATTTTACAAACTTTTGTTACACCAGGCTGCTTCAATCACATGTTAAAACTTGCATGTATCTCAGTATTTTCAAGAATAACACAAAAGTCAGACTTGTGATCCATTGTGGTCATTGGTATAGACAAAGAGACAGACTCTACTCACATGATGCCAGTTTCTTTTGGAATCATTCAGGACTCATCGTTACCTATCATGGGTCCTGACTAATGTGCTAGAAACCACTATTTAAAGGTGCACTATGTAAAATTGACAAGGATAGACTAAATAGAGGACCCTTTATACTCAACTGACAAAAAAAAACAGGGAGTAAGCATGTAATTTGATGGTGGAGTCTCCATAGTTCTCATTACATTCTCATCATGTGGGGGATTGGGGGTTGAGTCTAAAGGGTCCTCACTAGTGCACCTTTTGGAGCACACATGTTTTGTTTCCATAGGAAATCTTGAAAGGAACAATACACACTGATGCATAAAAGCATAAAAGCCATATCATTAAAAAAAAAAAAAAAAATCAGTCCAGCACAGTTCACCATTACATGCTTTTTGGCTTTTTGTTCACTCCACTTCCAGTTTAACTGTCTTTGTTATATTCTTACATTAAAGAGCACACAACAAGAGCACATTACAGGTCTATAATAAACACATGTAGGCAACCAGTGTCAAAAACAAGATGTGACCATCAAACTGCCAGGGTTTGTTGGCTGTTCAAAGTGAATTTAGGAGACGAGGCCGTTAGAGAAGCCAAAAAAAGATTAAGATCACACAAAACAGAACCTTACAAGGATGTTATCATGGTTTTAGTTATCTATTTAGTCGTAAGATTTTAGGCTTTACACGCACAACTCCAATGCATTTCTCCTAGAGCTTCCTACATTCACGGCACACACTCCTACACACACCTCCTAGCCGCGGTCACTTACATTCCCCTTCACAAATCCATAGTTAAATGCACTAAAGGACGATGTACTTTCATTTAATTAATTTAGTTTATAAAGGAAATAGAACAAAGCCTGCAAAATACAAGAGTGGAAATAATACCACAACAAAAGGAAGTGAAATGAAGGCCAAAAAAACATTGTTGAGTCTTTGTTTGAGCTGATTCGCGGGGAGCCGTGTGAAGAGGTCAGGGGAGGTCAGCAGAATACGAGATTAGGCCATTAGAGGGAGAAGACTTTGTGCCAGTATAATCCCCTCATCCTAATCTCTCCCGCTCTCTCCTCTGCTAATGGCTGGAAGACAATAAGATGCACTAATCTGTCTACTGGGATGGCACAGGGCTATGGTGAGATATCTACTGGAGTGCAGAGCGCACAGACTAAAATGTTTTGAAGATTATTTTGCTGGCATTTCTGCTTTATTAGATAGAGCCCAGCGGGGAGAGACAGGAACGATGGGGGAGACAGAGAGACAGACAGAGAGACAGACAGACAGAGAGACAGACAGTGGAAGAGACGCAGAGACAGGGAGGAAAAGCTAAACTTAACTGAGAATGCCGGTGTTTGTGTGCCTTATGAATTTTTATTTTGTTTAAATAGTGCTCTAATGGCTTGGAGGCTGCTTCACATGATGCAAGACAATGAAATGAGTTATACCTCGTAATCAATAAAAAGCCAGATCAGCTGCCAGTTTAGTTTCAATCATAATGCCATCAACTTTCATGTGAATTATGCCCATGCCCAAGTTTTCACTTGATATACCAAATCAATGCATAAAGAAAGTGCATGCATAAAAATTGCTATAAAGAAAGTAAATAGATTAAGACGGCAAAGATGATTGAGCTAGGACATGGTAGATTATGAGAGAACAGGTAATTTGAATATAAATATTACAACACAAATTGATATACCCCATAATGTTCACACACATGAAGCGGTCAGTTGTGAAATTTGGTAATAACATGTGAATCCCCTTTAGTGTCAGCTTTATTTTTTAATCTAGACACTGAAACAGTTTTTCCCCATACATGTTGCAGTCATTGTTTAGACCAGTTGGTGAGCCGATGCTTTTATACTGTAGATTATGCTATTTAGGGATAGATGGATGTTTGCAGCAAGATTTGTGTCTATCATGCTTAGAGCCAAGGAGTTATGGCCTTTCAAAGTCAGAAAATTTGACTTTAATTAAAGCACCACCATCAAACCAATCAGAGTAACATTTTTAAAGAGCAGAACACAGTGCCAAAATGCATCACGGCTCCACGTTTCATCAAAATCAGACCGCTGGGCTCTAAAATATCACTTTGAGGGAAAATTTTGACCTTTAAGTATAGCACCCTGATTTGGCCAATCATTGTAATTTTTTTAACACCAGACACTGCCAAAAGGCATTGTCCTTCCAAGTTTCAACAAAGGCAGACATGTGGTGACAAACAGTAGAGGTTTTGTGAATTTTGCTATACATTGGTTTCTTGGTTTATTAGGATCCCCATTCGCTGTATCCTCATGCAGCAGCCGCTCTTCCACACATAAAGAACCTTACATTACTTCATTTCATTACACAGTTCATAGACAATATCCCATAAATCATTACACAATATTTATTACCATGTATACCCTGATTACAGATACATGTTGCTGTTGGTATCTGAAGCGCTTGATGACCGAATTCCCTTACTCTCTCTCTCTGCTTTATAGTTTTGACCACTATAGGGAAATTCTCTTTTCGCTCCACCACCACAGGGGGGTCATAGGTCTGGGTCAGCAGCAGAACAGCACCCTGTAGCTGAATGGGAGTCAGTGTCTTGTTTGAGGACAGTAGTTCTCCAGCTGAAGGATGTCTGTAACCAAAAGACTTAATTCTCTCTCTCTGCACATTTAAGTCTGAATGTGTAAAAATTAACACATGCAAGTGTTAATATGAGTACAAATAAAGTATAAAAAATCTGCTGCCTACCTTGTAATTTTGGATTTGTAGATTTTTCTTCACAAAGTACTTGAAATGTTCAGTTCTTCGGCAGGTGAGAAAATGGCCTGTTAGCATTGTTAGCATTACTAATTTAAAACCATGGGCACCAACTGTACACATTTCCACCAACACATTGCTTTGAATGAGGAATTGTTATATGCTACAAAGCCAAACACTGAGCACATAAACTTTTTTCTACAATGTCACAAGCCTAAAAAAAAAAGAAAATAGCAATCAAAAATTCAAAATGTCAAACAGTCCCTTTATGAGAAATGGCCTTTCTAATAGCTGATAAAGACAGACATCCTAAGCGGTTTTAATGTCAACTTCTCTCTCTGCCTCTCCCTCTCTCTCCCTCTCACTCTGTCTCTCTCATGCTACATCAGTGGGTCAGGACCTAAAATGGGTTGCAGGCCTATGTTTAATAGATCCCCACACGACCAGGGTAGTGATATGCTTTCAGCCCAGGTCCCAGGATGAGAGGCTAAATGTTTCATTTGGGTCCCAGGCTGAAAAGGTTTAAGAGCCCTGGTCCTAAATGATAGCTAGACCTCAAGCTCAGCAGTGAACTGAGGGGACGGCGAGTCCTTGGCCTTCACTCTGAGTCTCTCACCCTGGCACAGGGAAGTGGTCTGTCTATGGCTGATAAGTGGTTTTAATGTGATCTCCCCTCTCTCTCTCCCTCTCTCTCCTCTTTCGCCCTCCCTCTCTTCCCTCTCTCATTTCCTCTCCCCTCTTTTTCCTCTCTGCGCTCACCCTCTTTCATTCTTTCTCTTTCCCGTCTCTTACCCCTCCATCCCTCTTTCACCTCTCTCTTAACCCTCTCTTCCCTTTCTTCCTCCCCTCCCCTCTCTTCTTCCCCCTCCCCTGTCTCGTTCCTCTCCTCTCTATCCCTTTTCCCTCTCTCCTGTCCTAGATGATGGCTTGGCTTCAGCAGTGGACATCGGGGCTTGTGGCTTTGGTCATCTGTCTCGCTGTCATACTCGCAGAGAGAGAAGTCTCTGGCCTTTCTGTGGAGAAGCAAGGCTCTGCTGAGATTGTGAAGAAGGAGTCCCACCCCGTCCTGCTCAGGCAGAAGAGAGATTGGATCTGGAACTCTCTCTATGTGGAGGAGGAGAAGCCGGCACCCAGTCCCTACAAGATAGGACAGGTACGTTCTAGAGTTGTGAAACGCGTGGAGCTGCAGGTCCCAGAAGTATTTTCTACATTTTAAATTTTACCTCTAATGATTGCTCATCACATCATAGGGTTATGTTATGGCCATTGCTTGTAAAGGTTTCAACTTCATTTCTATTTATTTTTCTGTTGGTTCTGTATGTCAAATGGCACAAAATACAACAGTACCCATGAGCCTCTGCGACCCTTACTATGGTGAAGACGCCAGCTAAGGCCCTTTACCTAGTCTACGCAAGGAATGCAAGTGCAAATGCTTGATCTACGCAAGCTGTTTGCTTACTGCTGTTTTTTTTCCACACAAGGGAAACACAGGCAATGTTGTGCTGGGGAGGGGTATTTAAAAATGGCTGCCCTGGAGGAACGTATGATTTACATGATGCTCTGTCACCGCCAGACCAAAAAAAAAAAAAAAAAAAAAAATTTGATGGAAT